>JAVTVY010004282.1:0-41312 GCA_036873755.1 Hanleya hanleyi | reverse complement strand
GTAGACACTGGTTGGTTCAAATTACAAACCTAAACACGTGATCGGCCAAATCGGCTTCTATCGCACGGGCAGTCCATGTAACGTTCACAGTCCAGCAAAATGTCGAGCACGAATAGAGCCATAGAGTCCATAGTGAAAGATCTATTACCGCATAAATTGAAAAAAGAACAAAAAATCATACTAAACAATTTATGCGTTAAACACAATGTACTAGGGATTCTTCCGACAGGATATGGAAAAAGTCATTGCTTCGCACTATTGCCACTTGTGCTGGACAAGGTGAGTTAAAAAAAATATATATATAAAAAACCCACTAACTATACGGCTACTATGGAAAATGACAATTGAACCACCGGAATGAATCCCATGAACCCTCTTTACCTGGCCGAAGCTATTTAGGAATATGTTCCTTTCCCCCTGAGTTATAGGGAGCTCAAAATTACCACACTATACCCTTGATTCAAGGGTGAAAAGCCATTCAAGTGTTCATTATGCCCATATGCATGTGCGCAGAAAGGCAGACTAAAGAGTTATAAGAATTTTCGGCCTGGTACGCTTCGGTTTTCCCACTTTTATCATGACGCATATTATTTATCATTCTAATGCAGATACAACCTGACGAAAAGCACATTGTATTAGTGATATCTGCATTGCGGAGCCTCATGATGGATTTAGTTACCAGATATTCAGTGTTGGGAATTTCCTGTGTCGCCATACTGAGGGTTGTGGAAATGACGAAAGAAGCTAAAGAAGGTAATGTCATGTACATCAGCATTACCTCCTTCACCATACTGCTTCAAATACTTGTGGTATCCCCTGCGGGACAATTTAACATTAGTTACTAGTATACGGTAAAAGTTAGAGATCAGGAATAACTAATGGCGGGGATATGTAGGGCTATAAATTCATTTACCTGTTATTTGAATTTCTCTTTGTGCGGAAGAATCATTGAGCCGTCCACTCCAGTATGGCTAGAAATATATCAGATTTTAATTTTTTTTAAGGACTAGAAAGAGGAAGTTTTCAACTTGTATTTACGTCACCCGAGGCTGTCATGAATCCTCCGTGGTGGGGCATGGTCCAAAGGTGGGGACAGAGTGTCTGCTGTTTAGCCATCGATGAGGCACATTGTCTGACCACCTGGTGAGTTTTGAAATGGCTCGTGACCGCATTAATGAGACTAAATGATAAGTGCTGCACACTCAAATAGCTTGATTTTTTCAACATACCAGTACCTATATATTTGTTTGTGGAAAAATGGTTGTTTGAATTGTATCCTCCAGGATATCTTGGTTATCCCTTTGATTCATCGCGCTACAAGGGTGGTAGAAGATTAACAAATTAAAAGATCACATAGGCAACATACAGCTGGACAGAAGCAGATAAGTCGAAGAAGTAAAGAAAAAATACCAATATTTCCGAGGATGTATTTATAATACGCGGTTGAATTATGAAAAGAGAGTACACGGTATTCGGGTCGTAGCATGGAAGAGAAAAGCTATAAATATTCCTCAATTAACAGTAGCACATCGTTTTCACAGGGGCAAGGAATTCAGAGAATCTTATCTGAATATATCAGATCTCAGGGCCCTGTTCCGACAAGATTGCTCTGTGCTGGCATTGACTGCGACAGCCACAGAAGTAATGGTGCCAGAAATGCTGTCAGCTATTGGTCTCACCAGACAGGACACCCAACTTGTGGCAGCTTTGCCCGACAGGTCAGTTAAAGTTAAAAAGTATGCTGTAGCCTTGCATTCCGTTGCTTCAAAGGAATACATAGTATTTCATGTTATCGACGATTGTTTGAGTTTGTCCGATATGAGGGGCATATTATGAATTCTGATTATTATGAAACGAGGATAGGATAGATTTGGAACATTTCATCTGCTTTGTACAGATGAATGCAGTAAGGGATATGGTAGAAATCTGATTGACTGGACAAATTACTTTCAGACCAAATATTCATATGCGAATGCAGAGAGTGGGCGGCGACATAAAACAACATCTTAAGTGGTTACTGAATCATATTGTTGAGGAAGGGAATGATTCAAGAAAAACACTAGTTTATACCAGGTAAAATTGAAACATTGGCGGCGACTTTATAACCACCTAGTTATTTCTCACTGTTAGAGCTGCACTCAAAGTTTCCGTTTACTTATACCCACAGTAGTAGTAGTAGTAAAAGGCGAAACGCGCGTATATTGTGCTTTGCAATTTCCATTTCACAGTTGTGACCGTAATTCAACTTCGGACCCTGCGCATGCGCACAGCAGTAACTTCCCCTCATAATTTCCGCCTTCCACTCATAATGCGAAAATTTCAACGATGAATACGCGTTTGTTTAGTCTTTCACTTCTACTTATTACTTCTACTTACCACGATTCAGTATACTAAAGAGCACATCGATATCATTACTAGTTGGGAGTTGCACTTCTCCATAGATTCGTAACACACTCAAGTGTTTATGGGAGATGGGTTAAACCCCTAATAATTTCTTTCCAACTATCACCGTTTCTCTGTTATGTGGTGTATGGCAGTTTGTTCCTCAACCGTCTCTAAGTTGTCGTCCTCCATCAAATTTGCCGTATGATATATCGGTGTTTTGTCAAGCTTCCATGCAAAACAGGATATACAGCAACAAACACCACTTCCAATAATACAAACCTTCCGTCGGTTCAATATTAACCGGAATGACCCATACTTCATGAGAGTGTATACATGAATATGGTTAAAAATCCAGTACGGGTTTGATAAATATAAAGCTTTGAACATGGATGTATTCTTAGCGCTTTGTATATTTGAAATGTCTTGTGTTTAAAATGTCTTAATTAACATCTTAATTTGTACTTACCATGCACCCCGTTGATCAAGAAAGTCCCTTCTATGCACGTAACTCAGAAATAAAGTTCATTTTTGTATTGTATTGCTTTCTGTATATCCTTCTTGTCAATTGCGATTGCGAGTAGCATTGCTGTGCTAAATATGGGGGTATAAATGAACTACCAGTTTTCACAGGATAACACCTGGTCAATCGATAATGTGACTCCATTGAATTGAAGTAAAGCGACATTTACATGCTACCTATCTGTACGATGAACTTTGATTAAAATCAGACATTGGTTTTGGTGAAATTTCGACGCGAATCACCTTCCATAACTGTATCGATCTTGGTTTTGCATCTATCATTGTTTGGTTTTTAGAACCATCCAGACTACACTGAGTGTTTATGGCGTCCTGATGAAACATCTCGGGACAGAGAAATGGGTTGATGGTGATAAAGCATCGAAATCGATAAGGGTGGAGATGTACCATGCCATGACTGATCCCGTGAGACAAAGCGAGATTTTGCAACGCTTTACACATGATACTTCTCTCAAGGTAGTTGTCGCAACGTGTGCGTTTGGTATGGGCGTCCAGGTACCTGACGTCAGCAACATCATCCACTGGGGTCCACCGAAAACGGTCCTTGATTTCTGGCAAGAAATTGGCCGGTGCGCCCGAGATGGAAGACCAGGACGAGCTGTCCTGTATTTGCATCCAGGGAGCGTGAACCCGAAACAAGTTGGAGAAGAAATGATCAAAATGGTTAAACAGTTAGAGACGGATAAACTCTGCATGCGAAAAGCAATTCTGTCCAGGTTGTTTGTACAGGGAATGTACAAGAGACAGTTGGATATGTGTTCACATAATCCAAGTTGCTGTGGCCACTGCGATCTGCAAAGCACATGAACCTTGCGTAAAACAAATGCAGGGACAATTACAAGCGTCTTGTCCGTCATTCATAATCCAGCCGTCGTCCATTAGAGAATATCCGCGTCCATAATCCAAAGACCTATTCCATTTTCCACATAACAGTATTAGCACCAAATTCAAAAAGACAATCATAGTATACATAAACATAGGCTTGTTTCCTGCAAGAGAGAAGCGGTCAACAGTTTCAATGATGCCGGCAAGACATCATGATGTTCCAAAAATATCAAATCCGTATCGCTGATCAGTATTCTTAATCCATAATATTCGTTGTAAAGTCGTAATCTAAAGAATGATGTATCTCAGTCACGCTTTGATTGTGTCTGTTCATATGAGTACCATGAGGATCTTGAAGTACATGGTTCATACGGCCCCTAGCCCCGGGTTAAGCGGAATTAGACACAAGTTACGAAACGTAGCGCCATAGATCTTGCACGCTACGTTCGTATTTGGCTATCAGCATACGATATGTATCGCCAAATTTGAGAAACTTTGAGTGGGGGCGCTTGGTGGAATAGCCCTGTTTTATAAGTTTCTGCAACAATGTTTTGTGACGTTGATTAAAATCATCATATTTAACACAGGATCTAGCAAATGCTACTAAGCGAGATATGTATACGCCATATGCAGGTCCCACTGGAATATTACTATCCAGAAAGGGATAGTTTACGATGGCTGTGGTGGTATTGTTTGGGGGGAGGGGGGAGGGGGCTTTGGGGCGCGTCACCGTCATCAAGGAATGTGGATTTCTGTTACTGGGTCCTGATATAGTATGGTTCCTGGTTAGTATTGACATCGTCTAAGCGACAAGGGTGGGGGCCATCCTACAGGTAATTGCGTCAGTATACTTTCAAATGGTAGGCCCCTATGTTAAACATGAGATGCGGTATTTTACTATGAAAAAAATTACCACCAAAGATCAGGGATTTTGTGTATATTTAATATGAATTTTTAGTACCGTCGTTTCAACGGGTAACGCAAATCAATGTCGTCCCTGTATCGGTCTGTTTATTGTGTTTGTTGGTGTGTCAGTTCGTTCATCTGTGTGTTGGTCCACACTGTAGTGTTGGCGAAGAACAACTCATCACCCGTGACCATACATTCGTGCCTGTATAGAAATTGTAAAGGACAGACACACATTGAAAGTGACCCAAGTTGACCTTTTTTCTTCACACCTTGAAAGCGAACAATATACTTGTTATCGGATAAAGTAGATTGTTCCTGTCCAAAGCTTCTCCGCCTCATCGTATGCCCCCTGAAGTAATGCCCACCCGACCCCCGAACCCTAACATATTCCGGGTGTTGGATTCATAGTACTCTTATTCAACCATCGAGAGGATGTCCCCACCCCCGGAGCACCAAGTCCCACATTATATCTGATAAAGTAATCAGCGCCCGACCCCATACATTCATGAACCCATAGCCTGTCTCAACCCCCGCGACACAGAGCAAGCAATAACTCTGATTGCATTGTATGCGTAGCCCTGCCACCCCTTAATGAAAAGCAACGTCTTGGCATATCAATCAGTCGAATACAACTTCTTCGGAGCAAACTCTTTGTTTCAATGTGTGGAGGATAATATTCTATATTGTTGGCCGAGTGCACACTAATGCAGCGGCCAGTTCGCGCCAAAAATCCTTCTCGATGGCCAGTTTCGCAAGTTTACACCCCATGTTGCTCGGACAGCGAAGCTTTCGATTGGGAACATAACCTTCAAACCCCTTATGTGAGCGTACGGGCAGGTAGTCCAGAAGAACATCAGGCTGGTAATCTTGAACGAATTTCTTGACATCTGTCTTCATCCAAGTGGCTTTGGACACGTATTGATGGGTCTCAAGGGAACCTAAACCTGCCTGGGTGAATAATTTGTCGAGATTTCGATCATAAGCGCCACTCATCTGGGCGACTCTTTGTACCTGGTTATCGGTATATCTCCCATGGCAATGCTTCAGCATATCTGTAAATGAAAGAGAGGTAAGTGACCTTGTCGTATACCTATATTTTGTAGGTCACTCTCGTAAATCCAACCATGGAGCCTACAAGAGTAGGCTCCATGATCCAACATATAATAATTTTGTGAGGTATGACAACTGGCAAATTATGAACTGATGGATACTTGTAAGGTAGTGATTTGTCACTGACAATTCAGGAGACCACAAGTATAATGTGACGATGCGTTAAAATAATATATCATTTAGTAATTTCCATTATATGTCTTATCTTTTTACAACCTGCTCGCATTGGTTAGTGGGTAAATTACCACCTTTGAAGTCCTTGTTTATGAACTCGTTGACCATGTCCAATCCAATGTTGCCTCCAGCTGATCCGGACAGGTTGCCAACCCTGTTCCAGATAAGATCCTCTCTCAGTCTTTCTTCCAAGAAGCCCCCAACGCCTGCAGCATGACGTAGAAAAATGTTAACAGTTAAATAAATATTGAGAGAAAAAGCACAATAATTTTGCACGACAACCATGCGTAAAAGAGGCATGTGCAACATTGAAATATGGAAACAACGAAACCGCTTCCGTTTTCATGCTTACCCTGTGGCAGAAAATAACGAAGAAAGTAAGATAGTCATCGTTGCCAAGACTTGTATTTCTGAGTATATTTGGACACAGACACATAGTTACAATTCTTTCACATACACTTCTGAAAACTCCTCAAAGAAATTAACGATATTACGTATCTTATAAACATCATGGTATCAGAAGAACACCCCCCCCCCCGCACCAAAAAACACAAACATTAAAATAAAGAGGGCATGAATGCTCAATTATTTGAAGAGTAAAACTGATAGGGTTTTAACCAAGATTCTAATGGGAAGTATAGGGAGAGGCTTTCTGAAGGTACGACGTGAATAACAAAACATTAATATATACATGTACCAGCAAGCAGATGACAACCACTGATGAAATATTTTGGATGGTTGTTGTTCCAATACTGCAACATGTCCAGCTTCCAGTGGGAGATGATAGCCGGACCATCTCCTTCACGGACCGCATCACGGCGAACCAAAAGATTCAACCCTTCCCAAATTAGAGCCTTGGAATGGTTCAACACATGGTCGTCGTCTCCAGCGCCCAGTGCACATTCTTCACAGCAGTACCAGACCTCTACACGAACAAAGAACTTTGAAATTATATTATATACTGCTTGTCGGAAAACAAATTACGACACTTATAGTTTCAATACCGGTTGTTCTCTTTATTTTTGGGGGAATTCCATGAAGCCTACCGATTCCATTTTGAGTAGTATTTAGTAGTACACAAAAGGAGGAATAACAAACAACGTTATTATGTCTAGGTTCGTAAAAGTGTGTTTTCTTACTTAATATGTAATGCTGCGTAGAAGGCTCCGTAAAAGGCCGTTTTGTTATTTAATACGTAATAATCCGTAAAAGTGCGTTTTGTTATTTAGGATGTAATGCTCATTAAAAGGGCGTTTTCTTACTTGATACCCAGTGGCGTTTGATCGTTAATATTTAATGCTCCTCCACTTTACAGAGCATTACATACTAACAAAACGCCCTTTTACGGAGCCTTCAATATTAACCAAGAAAACGCACTTTTACAGACCATTACATAATAACGTTGTCTTTCAACTATCATTTTCTATACTACTATATTTTTTCCTTTTGACTTGTTTGTCTGCTTTCATATTTAGCATATTTCGATTTTGTCGTCATACAGCTTTATAATGCGTTTTCCTAGTTGAGCGAAACCTTATTACTGCCATCAGCTAAACTGGTTTTCACATGGCGTCTCGTATCGTAAACGCCATGGTTTAGTCATATACTGGCACCTTTCGCAAACGACTTTCCTTTCATTGTAGGTTAGCGCAACATTGCGACGTGTAAAATGACTATTGTTAACAACCCTACCTGGCAAATCATTTTCCTCCTTGCCAAGGCATTGCACATGGTACCATTCATTGCGCGTGCAGTCACCTTCTAACGCGCACTGCACCATGATGGCGTCACTCCTTTTCTGTTTACAAAGGCAATATATGTAGCCATGGCTCGCCTCACACTCCGGGTTACAGTATCAATCTTCGTTGGCGTTAGGCTCCGCCCCATTAACGCATGCAGGATGAAACCATTGCTGCATACATCCCTCATTGCAGCAGAGAACCATGTCTTCATTTTTCTCTGCACAAACATTGTAAGAAGATGCTACCGGAGTATGAATGGTGAATGAGAAGAAGTGAAAGCACCATTAGTAGAGAAAGCGTATCTGGTGGCACTTGATTTCCGGTTACGCTCACGTGACACAAAGTTATTTTTACCCCTGCGAATGGGCACAATACTGGCTAACACGGTACGTAGGGGTCCAGTGTGACTTTCGGTCACGTGGCATCAGTAACCAGAAGTCACGTCACAAAAGGTGAAAGGGACTGTAGATACGCTTTCTCTACTACTTGCAACGTTGATTAGCATGCTAAACTAGTTACCGATTGATTAGACTATTTGTATATATCCTAAATTTGCAAACTACAGCATAAATTAAACATATGCATGATTTTGAATTAATACTGTATATAAAAAAAATCACATAGGGCACTTAGGCATCATTAACTTTTGTTACATTTGTTTTCGTTACTTTTCCCGTTCAAAATATTGTCCCTCATGGTAAAGTTTCTCATTGAAGTTCAACCCTCCCGACTGTCTCATTGCTCGGGTTGTAAGAAAATAAAAATATATGTGAGGTATAAACGTCAAAAAAAACCTTTGGTAGAGAAGAGGAAAGATACAGAAAACCTCTGAATACCGAAATGTAATAAACAAACAAAAACATAGGTGTGTTTTCTTTCCATACATTGTGTAAACATCATGAAGCACATTTGAAAGTGTGTAGGGGCGGGGGAGGGGGGGATGAGGGAAGCCGCTCCGCCGCCCCTGAACATAAAGCTATTTGAAACCACAAAATATGTATACAGCTCATAAAAACCTGATCAATTACGGATTTTGGGATTTCCGGTTTCACAATAGAAATACATAGCCACGATATTGATCATGATCACCCGCTGAAATCCATTGAATTAGAAGAAATAAATGAACTTGGCGTATAATCTCTCATCGTATATAATACATAATATATAATTTTCAAGGAAGCAGAGGTATGAAGCAACATCATGACAGTGAAGCCACCCTCAATAACAACCCGCCAGCAAATATAGAAGACAAAGGATTACCAGTTTTACAAATGCAGAAGGGGTATATTTCACCCATTTCAGCATCTTCCTGAAAGCTCTCGAACGCATCAGCAGCCTCTCGAATATCTTCGAAATCAACCGGCTTCCAGCACACGTCAACAATGTCGGCTGCAAGCTGATCTACCCAGGCTACCTTTCTTTTTCTGGACCCACTTACTGGGAAGTCCTCAGGGGTGTCATCAAGGCTGCCAATGCCTTTAATTTTGCATGCCAACATCATAATGTATGCTGTTGTGCAAAACTGCAAAATATAACCCATTCTTTAAGATATAACCATAAAAATAATGGCTTAAGCTAGGTGACCTAATCCACATGCTTGCTGTTAAGTGATTTACAAACTATCAGATAAGCATTCAGTTATGGCATAGTACATTATATTGACTTAGTTATTTCTTTATTTATTTTTTATCATTTGGAAATAATTATTGCTGTTCCCTGATTTATTTATTCATTTCGTTTGGAAATCAACTGCTCGGCATATCAGTCAATTTATCCATTAAGGCAGATGTGGAGTATCTGAAATATATGTATTCTATAAGCAGTATGGTCACTAACCTCAAACATATGCCAGGAATGTTTGAAATTGTCCATGACGTCCCGTTTTAAGGTGTTGTGTTCAAAGTTGATCTTGAGGTTGGCCAATGTACCTCTGGACTGTCCGCTACCGCCACGAAAGAATTCGTTCATCTGATCCTATTTAAATAACAGTCTGCGACATTCAATATTCAGCCTTTATCCATAAAATAAATTCCGCGTCAATAAGACAAAGACCTATTTCGTATGACAACACCAGTTGCAAATGTGTATGAAATAGAAATAATAAAAACACAAGATGACTTTCTACGAGAGAAGTGATAAAAAGTTTTCAGTGGTGTCAGCAATGCATGATGATGTTCTATGAATAAAATCTTAATCACTGACCAATAATCGTTATCCAAATGAATTCCAACTCATTTTCAAAGTAGGTGTGCCATTCACGCTTTCATTGTGGCTGTTCATTGGAACACAATGCAGATGTACAACTTAAACGACTCTAGCTCTTGGTTAAACGGAATTAGACACAGGTTACGAAACGTAGCGCCAAAGATCTTGCACGATACGAGTAAAGCCTACAAAACGATATCTATCGTTCCATACAAGAAACAAAGGGGGTGTATTTCACATGTTAGTGTTGTATATCATTGAGAAATCGTTGCATCAAACAAGGGTAGAATAGTGTCGTTAAGAAGAGTGTCTTTGATTTTTATTTTTGCTGCTGGCTTTAACACATTTTACGTATAGCGAAATTCACCATTCAACAGTCAATAGTTGCGAATGGATATAAACAACTTCAAGCAGATTTGGCGGTGGGAAGAGAGATTAGAGTATATATACCAAAAGGAAGAGGATTTGTCACTACTAATTGTATACCTGTAACAGGATAGCTTCTTTATGAAACTCTGAAGGACATTCCTCCAGACCTTCAACGCATCCACCAGATGAGGCACCATTACCACTGGCACGTCTGGCACTTCTAACTCTCTCCACGGACAGATTATCACCATGAGCCACCACGGGAATGAGTGTACCATTTGTGGTGTCTTTTGGAATGTAATCTTGCATGTATTTCATAATGGTGATAACTCCATCCGTGGAACCCGGGTTCGCAGAAATCACTCCAATATTTCCCTAAAAATAATGATATACATCCGGATATCGGCAAAGACATAACCAGCATAACCCCACTCGGAGAAATCATTTACAACGCAAATCATCCGTGCATGGTGGAGAAATATCTTTAGTACAGCGAGTCCCATTTCTTTCAATGCAGCCATCATAATGGTTGACAATATACAGATATCGCATGCTGTGAGGTGTGATATCACGATTTGTCAGCTCGAGAAGGTGATGTTCAACGAGTGCGGAGCACGAGTTGAACATCACCTTCGAGAGCTGACAAATCGTGATATCACACCTCAAAGCATGTAATATCTGTTTTATTATACCGAAAAAGGCCATAAACAATGCAAATAGACCTACAGTGTAAAGAGAAAAACCAAGGCAGCGAAAACCTAACGTAAAGCGCTTTCTGTCTGTACACGCCATCGTGATTACAGCGGAATGACAGCACAACATACGACAATGCTACGAAAGAGTCTGTTCACGGGCGATAACTGCGCGAGACCGTGTGACATTGCCTCTGCCGTGTGACGTCAGCGCGTGATCGTGTGGGGCTTGAGAGGCGGAGAGTTTGAGCAGGAGTATCCCCCCTCGCAGCGTAGGATTTGTATTGAAAATTGATGATAAATGGACGCTCAGTGGAAGCATTTGTGCGGCATAACATGTATGAAATTGTAAGAAGTGAAGTTTTCATTTGTGCGCAAATGTGTTATAGGCCTAACAGTGGTGATCACTACACTGATATTTAAGTTGAAATGATCATTTAATCCAGGGTTTGCACCATGATTCATGTTAATTCTTAGACGGTACTATCTTGTCACGATAGTAGCGGCAGGTATACGTTGCCGCGCGGCTGACCGCATGAGTTCTGTTTCATTAATCTGGCCGCTTTGCTATCCCTCCAACATAGATAATTGTTTTAATCCAAGATATCTAGACTATTTTCAACCTGAATTTGCCAAACTTATCAAAATGTGAGGTTAGTCGTCCTGTTTTCCGATTTAGAGTAGTAAAAATCAGCCATATTTATCATATTTCCACCAGTGATCAAAGACAGACTTCGGGTCTGGGTTAGATTTTATACTAACCTATACGGATTCACAGCAATGAAGAAGTTGTTATCCATAGAATATCCTTCTGTTCGATTTGATAACTTTATTTGTGAGGTTTCTTAGTGAGAATTATTTTGGAGTTGGTATATCTCTTGTTTGCCAATAAAAGAAATACTGAACAAATGACTGGCTTTCAATTAGTAACACAACCAGTTTACAATGAAATTTTCTTTTATCCACCGACATTTTAATGTGCGTTCATCCAAATACGCGATATTTGAATGGATTGAAGCACATAATTCCATTCTCGGAGACGATCGCAAGATGGTTTGAGTCCGAAGTCTTCAATATGTTGTTTTCTTCACTGTTGCTTTGTTCTTCTTCTTGGCCTACGTTAAACATTGGCGGTGATAAGTTCGCTTCCGCTGTATTAAGCTACAACTGATCATACCTGACTACCCCTGATAGTATAAACATTTCTTTCTCTGCTATGTTCGCTGTTCCTGTTTTTGTTTTTATTTTTGTTTTTATTTATTTTTTTTTTCTTGTACGTAAAAACTTACGATATTGCTAGGCTGTCTCATTTCGCTGGTGAACAAATGCGGGAAATGCTGAGGAACTGTCACATCTTTCAGAACTTTTAAATGTTCGGCGAGGATCCGTCGAACAACGAAAATCATTCTGCCTCTCAGATTGCTCAGATCCTCTGGGCACGGTAGGTAAGTGAATGGCGATAGAGCCCTTGCTGACATTGTCGTGCAATCTCCTTTGCCGACCGTCGAGATTCTGTTCTCTACGGCATAGCACATCCCCCAAAGCAAAAACGAATTTCCCCTCTCTAAACCTTCATGTTTGGCGTGGGTTCCGATTTGGACGTTGTCCCATCCAACGCTGTATCCTTTTGGAACATCTATTTCCTCCTCACTATTGCTCTGAATATAAACCTAAATAAGGGGAACACGAAGGAAATAAAAAAAACACGTTCAGATCTCAATACACATGGTATTTTTCTGTTCCGAAAATATAGTATTGTCGATTATTTTTGCAATGGAAGATTCTGCATCCATCTGATTGATGAAATTCCATTTGCTGGGAGGATTGTGCACGTCATGACTATATTTGGACCAGATATGGCCCCTCCATCGCGCAAACACAACCCTGCTTACAACCAGAATGCCCGCTTCGCCGTTACTGCTACACTTCACCCGGATGTGTCATTTGACCCAGAAGTTACCTTTGACTTGGGGAGTGACCTCTGACTCCAACTGCCCTCGTTCGCAGGTGACGCCATCCGTTTTGTCGTCCCCCCTCCTCATTCCCTCCCCATTTCCCTCCAACTCCCCAAAACTTCTAAGAGATTTCGTCCTTAGATATTTCTTACAGATGTGACACACCATGCCTGATGTGGTCAAAACGACCATGGTGGACCATGATGTGTCGTTTTTTGACCACATCATCCATGCTCTGTCACATCTGTACCATGGAATCTGTGGTCAGACTGACCATTTTTTCTGAATGTGGTAACTTGGGAATATAACTCGGTAGCAGTTAGGTGATGTTAAACAATTTCTTTGCAATATTACCTCAACGGAAGTTTTCCACTTTTCCATCTCATCTGAGTGGTGTTTCCCAAGTGCGTCTACGTGACGCCTTGCGGCGTCCACGCCCTGACTTATACCAAATGTATTTAATGTCTTGAAGACTTTTTCGGAACACCCTTGCCGCCACATTTCCACACCTATACAGGACTATGAAAAAAGATGGAAATAAACGGAATCCATTTATGCACTAAATCAGTGCTTACGCAAAATTGTGTTTCAACAATTGTGTCCTGTGAGCAAACTTATTGTGGTTTGCTTCTCCAACTTAATATTGATCTCCTTTGTTTAAGAAAATGCTAGTTACGCTCCGAAGTCGACAACTGGAGATTATCACAATAGCCAGTGCTAAAGGGTACTGTTCTAATTTTCTTCAAATATATTAATATATATTTTAGTATGATATATGGCAGCCTTGGTTCCCATAGTACCTGAATGAATTTATTCCTTTTAGGGGCAGCCGTGTATAGTGCCATGGATAGAATCAGACCCATCTTCATATCGACAATTTTCTATGCCTCTGTGGCATACATCTGCCTGAATAAGTGAATGATATTACTATAAACATGCACGCCCAAATATTGGTGGCAGTTATTGCCATCCAGTCAACAAATTCCGTTTCTACACCCTGTATATCACTATATATCATAGTCATATATTCACACAAATCTTGCTACCGCTACTTTATGGACAGCTATTTGTATTTTCCAAGAAATCAACTGAATTCTCACCGATTTCGTAGCAGTTTTCTGCGAATTTGCCAAGGGGGTTTGAACAGGAGCAATTGGAGACAAATTAGAAAAGAAACCTACCATTTTTTGTTATAAACATGAAATATGATTTCCTTCGTAGATATAATATTTCCTCTAAGGATATTTTATTGCGTTCCGAGTGGAAATATTTTCTGCCCAGATCCGCGTCACTTGCCTCGTTTTGAAGGTGGGGTAGAAAATTTTGATGACACACGAGCGTAATGAGATTAGCGTGCAACAGAATGACGATGATGCAAGAGTTTATGAGAGCAACGAGAAAAAACATCGCTGTGCATCTCGCGCTTTGGGTTTAGTCATAAAATCCATTCAAACGTGAATGTTATAACTATTCTATTTTTCCGTGGTCTTTATCAAGAGCTTCGGTGGATGGAAAATAAATCAATCACGCAGAAGGCGAACGACCAGGCTGAATATGATAACAAGTGTAAACTTTGAGATCGCGTGCCCTTTCTATACTACTACTCATCGCGCATACGCAATCGACCCATTCTACTGTAGGGTCCAAGCCTGGCCCATGGAACCTCAGGTAGCGAAAACCCCAGGTATCTCGCCCCACCCAATACCGCGCCACACCTATGCGACTCGCTGTGCAGTGAGTAAAGCGGAGGAGGTGGAGTAGGACACGCCACGGATTATACTAGGGAGATATAGTGGTTTTTGTATAAGAAACCTTACGTTACACAGCAACATTCACTTTAGTAAGGAAAATGCCTCTGTCCTTCCATCCGCGAAATATGAAAAATCAACATTTGACAATAGTTTGGGATATTGGCTTTTTCTTATTCAACTTTGAATGTTAAACGATCATATTCATACCTACTGTAGGGAATCGTAGGACCTGTGCTTTAAATTAAGTGCAAAAGTTAGAAGCCCTCTTTCGAAAGAAGTGCTTGGCCCTGACAAGGACCGTCGAGGAGCGGAATTGGACTTCCAACTCAAATCTTCTTTATGATGAACACTTTCCGTTGACATGTACAGAACACCCACGGTAGCAATCTGGGAACTTGCCGGCCACATCGTCCGTGCTGATCTATCTTTTGTGGGCAACCAACACCATTCGTACTTCATGCTTGTATAAAGGAAAATACGGCTCCCCGGTTGTGGCGTTCGGTTTTTCGCAAAAGGCACACTTTGTTGGGTTGTCCATGTTCTTGAATCTTTTTCTTTGTGGCTTGTCTTTTAAATATTTTTTCTTCTTTGTGGCTTGTCTTGTAAATCTTCTTCCTTCTTTGTGGATTGCTGTGGAAATTCTTTGTCTTTTCTGTGCTTTGGCTATCTTCGTCAATAAATGACAGATTTGCAGTTCAATAACTTGAAGAGAAAGTGGTTTGTAGAGACAGTTATCCTAGTTTTAGATCCACCCCATTATTCACGTAACCATAACTTACTTCGCATCGGTTGCCACCTCGCTTCGAACATCACCCGGCCGGAAGAGACGTTATCAGCGAACCTGAGAACCATTATTAAACCCCAAGGGTGCAGCAATTGTCACATAATCTTTAAAGCAAACCTGCTATATCCATTAATCATCTCACACAGAATTCTTGTATCATTACTTCAACATAAATGACATTTATGCAGTTGGAAAATGATATCATTGCAGCCTTGCATAACAACAGGAACATATTGACCTACCAGTTATTTTCAAATTTTCATCCCGTAAATTAGTCAGGATTTTAACCCTTACCAAAGGGGCATATGACTGAGGTTATTGAAACGTTACTCACTGACTTCGGTCATGCGAACCCAGCAATCGATCCGCATAGGTTCGTTTGAAAGACTGACAATACACCAAAGACATCAGCAAGAGGTTAGGGTGAACCCTCACAGTTCGGTATATCAATATCCGAAATTATGACAATCGAATGCGCCTTTAATGACAAATTAATATTTAGAATATGAGGCTAATATGTACTCGCATTTGCGAAAAATTGATAACTTTTACATTCAGGATTTTGCATAAACTGTTTCCTTAAAACCTTAAACGCTCAAGTTTTGCTACTTCTCCGATGTATTTCCTTTCGAAAACTTCCAAGCAATAATTAGTCTGTAACATCGAAAATGCCTGAAATAATGAAACTTCATTTCAGGATCGTATTTTTAGAAATTTTGTTAATTTAAAAATCTCGCAGCTTGAAAGGAAACCCGATTTTGTGGGGAATTTCAGGAAAACAGTTTTACATAGTCACTTTTTATGTAAAAGCGAAATTTCTGAAAATGTTTCACATCTCATGATCTCAAACGGCATTATACGGATATTTTTCGATCAAAAAGATTCAGTTCACTGGCGCAATTATGAAATAATCGTCCAAAACGCTTGTATGGGAAGGTATTTACACTTCTTATACTACTGAAATGGAAAATAAAATTTTTACATTGCGCATCAAAATTTCCCAAATTTTCACAAACTATACTGTGCTCAAAGTTTACGCTTCTGATCATACCCAACCGGGGCGTTCGCCTTCGGTATGATTGATCTATATTTCCAACCACCGAAACTCTTGATGAAGACCATGGAAACAAGAGAAAGAAGAGTTGTGACTTGGAAGTTGTCATTCTCTAGCACTGTAATATCATTACGGTCGTGTCTCATGAGAATTTTCTACCCCGCGAATGCTTCAAAAAGTGGCAAGTCACGTGCATTATTTATCCGCTGAGGAAATTATATTTCTTTTTCTTCGAATTTGTCTCAAATCTGGTTTTATTTCAACGCCCTTGAAAAGGGAATATCCGCAGATAATCGTTACGAATTCACTGAAAATGGAGTTGCTGTCTTCGGAAAGAGAAGAAAAACACAAAAACGTTCACAGTCATTATCAGAGTGCGATGGACTCTCCGTTATGGGCGAATTCAGAGCAATGCGTTCATGTTCTTGTCACTTTTTCTCTATCTCATGCAATAAACCCTCCCATGTATATATTTGTTCCACTCGACATATAATACTCATGTAAAGGCTAAAGTTGACTTATTTTCATATTTTTATCCTGGCGAAGTCAATTTGAATGGTATTTCTCCTTCTTTTTCTCGTCTTTAATTCTCCTTTACCCAACGACGTTCCTCACAGTAATCAATTTCTTAAGTTTTCAAGAAATTGCCCCATTCATTTTTAATTTCAGCAGGAATAATGCTTACCAAAATTGAGGTCAAGGTCGTTGTGGTCAAATAACATGAAGAAATTATCAAAATTTCCAGTTTTGAGCGGAGTATGAGGGGAAGACAAGGTTTTCGAAAACGTCGAAGTCAATATAAAAGAAGGCAACCGAAATTCAGATGATCTTTTTCAGTGAATATATCAGAGACGATAGCCAGTTTGTAATAGGGAACGGTCAAACAGATCCAAGGGCAAAGAACCCCCCCTCCCCCCCCCCCCAGAGATTGTCGAAAAGATTGTCTGTAATATTTCCCTAGTCTAAGAATGTGGCTTGAAATCAAACTTCAGAAATATCTGAGGTTTATGGCAAACAATGAACCTACTGACATTGAACCGTCAAAGATGAAGGCCAATGGTGATTTTAATGAGCAAAGCACAGCAAATCGGGGAATTATTAATGACACCTCTGGCACTGTAAGCCATGTCTCGGGTATCAAAATTAAGGTTATAAGGTCAACGCTCAACATAGCTGACCACCACCAAGTCGCTCAAACCTGGAACAGCTTGATTTCCTTTTGATTACAAGCGTCTAGTCCGTCATTCATAATCCATCCGTCGTCCATTAGAGAATATCCGCGTCCATAATCCAAAGACCTATTCCATTTTCCACATAACAGTATTAGCACCAAATTCAAAAAGACAATCATAGTATACATAAACATAGGCTTGTTTCCTGCAAGAGAGAAGCGGTCAACAGTTTTCAATGATGCCGGCAAGACATCATGATGTTCCAAAAATATCAAATCCGTATCGCTGATCAGTATTCTTAATCCATAATATTCGTTATAGAGTCGTCATCTAAAAAAAGATGTATCTCAGTCACGCTTTGATTGTGACTGTTCATATGAGTACCATGAGGATCTTGAAGTACATGGGTTCATACGGCCCCTAGCCCCGGGTTAAGCGGAATTAGACACAAGTTACGAAACGTAGCGCCATAGATCTTGCACGCTACGTTCGTATTTTGCTATCAGCATGCGATATGTATCGCCAAATTTGAGAAACTTTGAGTGGAGGCGCTTGATGGAATAGCCCTGTTTTATAAGTTTCTGCAACAATGTTTTGTGACGTTGATTAAAATCATCACATTTAACACAGGATCTAGCAAATGCTACTAAGCGAGATATGTATACGCCATATGCAGGTCCCACTGGAATATTACTATCCAGAAAGGGATAGTTTACGAT
Source organism: Hanleya hanleyi (assembly GCA_036873755.1). Classification (NCBI taxonomy): domain Eukaryota; kingdom Metazoa; phylum Mollusca; class Polyplacophora; order Lepidopleurida; family Hanleyidae; genus Hanleya; species Hanleya hanleyi. The sequence goes on along the minus strand of JAVTVY010004282.1, from coordinate 22,929 downwards.
GTCGAAATTGTAATCATCTCTTTTGTCATAAAGTCGACGAGAGAGAATGCCCGCTTCATTTTTATGGAGATAGAGATCTAAATAAGATGTGCCTGTAGGGCTATCTGTAGTTTCCTTCAAATCCAGTGAAGGTGGATATATATCCTTCACTGCATCATCTATATAGCGATTATCCACAGCGAGAAGATCGTCTATATAGCGTTTGGTGAATGAGAAGGAACGGGCTCTGAATGGATCGGTTTTTGAAAGCGCCTGCATATAGTCATATTCATAAGAAAACAGATACAGGTCGGCCAACAGGGGTGCACAATTAGTACCCATTGGATACCTATATCCGTAGTCTATAGTGCCAATTGGGATTTTGTTTTATATTGCGATGTTGACTTATACATATACTTTTAGATATTTCTGCTACTTATGCGTTGCATATCAATCAATTGCTCACAGGGAAGCTAAACACAACGTTAACTTATTATTCACATTAGAGACAATGCTGTTATTGATGATAGTCATTGGAATGTGAATGACGAATGTAATATTTATTAATCAGACTCCCTGTGTAAATGGTTTCCGATGGAGTTAAAAGTAATGCATCATTATTTACCTTCTGCTACGACGTCGTCCCTTGGTGAAGTTCTTAGCTACTTTCCTGCAATCCACTAACAAACTCTCGACCATTGTTTTGGTGAGGGGGATGTCATCTTCACATTCGTCGAGCAGTGATTGCCAGGAAAACTCACCAATGGAATCTGGTGAAATATCTTTTGAGAACTTGGTAACCTTTTTTGTTTTGGCTAGTGAAGATATCTTAATAGAAATACATACCGGTATCAAAAGTGTGAAGAAAACAGTACTTTAAACCATTTTAAACTGGTAACATGATAAAGTACGGTAGCTATTCTCTCCATTCATGTTTGAAAACTGAATTTTTTAAATGGTCATCGTGACAATTGTGTCCGGATGAGACGAAAAATCCTTCAACATAGCGTCATTTTCACTGATGACTTTACCATAATATAGTAATTAAGAATAATGCCTAATAATGATTTGAGTCCAAAGAATGATGAAGAAAATATGTTTTAATTTATAGTATTTCTGATGCCAGAGTACTGTTGCAATATACTAAGAATTTGCCCTATGTTATAAGGGGGATAGAATCATAATTATGATCATAAGTAGTTTTCCAAACAGGCCCAAATATGTCAACAATAGACAGAATACACCCAAAATTTCATGGTACTTACAATATATTACATGTACTTCATATTATTTGTTATTCAATACAGCTAAGGGCGTAATATCATATAGATTGTAGAGTTTCAAAAATTATACTTTTCATACTTCTCTCTCTATCGTTCCGCATATGACTGCTGTTATAGCCTCCTTCGCTGCGGGAATGGTCATTAAATGCCTAACAGCAGTCCTATAATTCGAGCAATTAATTGCATTAACTATCTGCTGCCTACTGGCCTTTACAGTACAATTCTGCCTCTTTGACAGTTGTGGTAATTCAGAATTCAAAGACAGTTTTCTCTTCTTTCCTCTGTTCGACATTTTGCTGGACTGTGAACGTTGCATGGACTGCCCGTGCGATAGAAGCCGATTTGGCCGATCACGTGTTTAGGTTTGTAATTTGAACCAACCAGTGTCTACCGCGCGTTTTCTCGCGCCGACGTGTTTCTAGTCATAATTTCTGAGAAGATGGCGGGCACGGACGTGTTTCTGTCTTCGCTCCTGACTGGATTTCACTCGAAATAAATAGTACAGACCCTACAGACACGGAATTACTGCATAATATCATTGTATGGGACCCAGACTTAACAAACAGGCTGGTTTTAGTGGATGTGCTTGCAGGTAGGTTGGCAAAATTGCATGTTTATTTCAATGCTGGCGATAGGCCACTGGATCGCTCTGTGCCTGTCATCTCGGCATCAGCAGAGTGAACAGGCATCTGGGTCCAGTATAAACTGTAATTTCGTGTAGCGTTATATGGCGCTTGACTTAAATGTACACGATGTTATTGCAGATGGGTGTCATGGTTGGTTGAATAGTTTACCTGTTGACCGTGTGGCAAATTGCCGAGCTGATTGGGGTATGTTTATTTCATTGATTTAAATGTAACGATGGATTATATTAGAGTGCTATATTTGGATTGGCTGAATTTGGAATTGCTGTATTTAAAGTGATAATGGAATTTAATTGCTGAGGCATGCTATATGAATATGGGCGAATTGTTTGATGTTCTGATTTAAGTGGTGCAATTATGTAATCGTGTTGATATAATTTGTTCATTGTACTTTTGACGTGATTATGTAATCGGATTGGATTTCCTATTTATACTGAATTTATATCAGATTTAACATTTATATTTATAGGAGTATTTCCTGAATAAACATCATCTAGTCCGACATCTGACTTGACTATTTCCCATGGTCATATGTGGCGCTGCGAGCAGGGTCAAAAGGTCAAAAGGTCAGCAACAACATCGGCTGGGTCGAATACTCCCCACCAGTTCTGGATTGCCGGTCAGCCTTCTATGCGGAGGACGTGACGTCATCAATCAGCAGTGGGTGAGCAGACATGTTGAGACACTGACACTACAGTTACAATTTGCAGTTTACATTTGGTGATTTCCTAGCTATCCAGATGTGTCATCCGAACATCGAATAATTGATTGAACTTTACATCATTCCGTGATATATCAGATTTACACATCAAAGCTACTGAAGTTTCCACTTAATATGGACTAGTTGGACTTTACGGGTAATGGGTATATTTGATTAACACTCTTTGACACATATACCGGCACTACAGCAACGGGATTTCAACTTCGTGCATCGCCATCCGAGAACCGGACCACTTAATTTACAGAATACTGGACTAATGAAATTATATTTGATTGAATTGATTTGAACTTTATTTGATTTGGACTGCATCAAATTGCTGGTAAATTCAACATAATTCCACATCGGTTGCTAGCTCATTTTTGCTTGAATAATTTGAACCTGTATGCGATATTGGTCATTGGTATGAGCTGGATGAGACTACTACTACATAATAGACCTAATTGATTTGTAATCAGTTTGGTAAGTTCTATGCTTAAATAGTGTATTTGACAACAATATCAAACTTGTGTATACAAGAACCACATTCCTGATTGATGACCAGAGTTTGGTAAGTTGAAGTCTGTCAACAACTTGTTTGTACAACAACATTCCCAATCATTTGAGTTCAAGTAGGAATATTTTGACATCTTGTTATGGCTATTTTACAACAACCATGAGTGTTTTTTTGAATTTGTTGTGCTGTATCCTGCTGATTTTTCTTAGTTTAAAAATGGCCAAGTCTCCAGAAGAATTAACGGAAGATCTTAAGAAATTGGAAGAGAAATTTTCCGCTGTTCTCAAAGTCCATTATGTGTCCCGCGAAAAAAAATCTTCAAAATTCACTGGTAGAGAAAATATTTTTGAATGGGTTGAAGAGATTCAAACTTATGTGCACAAACGATTTGCTTCAGAGCCTGAAAAGGTCGATTATATTTGTGAACATTTAGACAGACATCCTAAAGCGAAGGTTAGATTTAGAGTTGATATTAAGAAAGCATCAGCTGATGAAGTTCTCAATGTTTTGTTAGAAGTTTTCAGTAGTAAAGAAAGTGCACATCAGATACAACAGAAATTTTTCAGTAGAAACCAGGTTAAGGGAGAGTCCATAGAGGAATATTTTTATGGTTTAATGGACTTGATGTTAGAGTTGAAACAAAAGCAACCAAAGTTATATTCTAACTGGGATGCGACCTTAAAAGAACGTTTTGCGGAAGGGGTCTTAGAGCCATCTTTAAGACGAGAACTCAAGAGGTTAAACCTTGAGCAAAGTAACTTGAAGTTTTGAGAAATAAGAGATCGGGCAAAGTGTTGGGTTAATGAAGATGTTAGTGTAGCTGGAACTCGAGAGGTTAATGTGAGTGCTCATGTCAATGCAGTAGGGTCCAGTACCATTTCACCAGATGTTATTGAGCATATGGAGACCCAACAAAAGCAAATAGATAAGCTGACAGAATTAGTAAAATCTTTAACAAGGGGAGACAATTCTGGCTCGATAGAAAACCAATCTCTTACTAGGCGAGAGAAGTCCAATTATCAGTCTAAGTCCGGTACCATTACTTGCCATTACTGCAAGGAATTAAATCACCTGGCCAAAGATTGTTTAAAAAGGAAAAATGATACAAGAAAATTTGGTGGTAAGGTTGATAATTATGCTCAACCGTTAAACTGAAAACACTCGATGCAGAGAGCCGGGCATCGAGTGTGATGGAAAATGGCTCCGTTTCAGAACATTTAACCGTGCGATCAAATTTATCCAAGTCTATTGGGAAATGTCCTGAGATTATGGCAAGTATTGGTGGCGTGAATGTACTTTGTTTATTAGACTCTGGTTCAGAAGTGACTACTGTTACGGAAGTTTCTATTTGGCCCATTTACAACATGTGACGTCTGCGCCTCAAGAAACCAGGTCGTGGATTAGGCTTAAGGCCGCGAATGGGATAGAGATTCCGTTAATTGGTATGCTGGAATTAGATGTAGAGTTGAATGGAAAGTGCTATTCCAATGTAGGTATATTGGTGGTTAAAGATCCAGAAGATCCTGTAACAGCTAGCAATAAAACTAGGGTCCCAACTGTCATTGGCTGTAATTTGCTGCAGTTGGTGTATGATCAGGTCAGTTCACTGTTTGGGTCGAAGGTCACTCAAGAATTGGCTTTGCAAGCTGGTAGTGACAAGTTAGCTGAAGGGTTACTAGTTTATGAGGCTAGAGTAGGATTCTGTAACGAAATAAATGTGGAGTTGGCTAGAAAGGAAACTGGAGTTTTGGGAGTAGTTAAGTCTGTAGGGAAGGATTTGCTTATTCCAGCAGACGCGGGGGTTCAGATAACTGGAACTGTAAGGCCAATGCCGCAAGGATATCCGGTTTTGATTGAACCAGTCAATCACATTTCGCTCCCACCGGGTTTGATGGTAAAACCTACAGTGAGTCTAGTTGATAGAGGTAGGGTGAAATTTGAAGTGCGCAATTACAGTAACACTGATGTTTTCTTGCCGCGACCACAAAAACTTGCCAAGATGTGCAGTTGTTCTGAGTTACTTCCGGATTTGGAGATAGATTAATTACAGAACGGAAGTGAAACTGTGGCGTTAGTTGACGTTCAGACTGCCAGCAAAACAGCTACTTATGATGAGCAATGGCTGTCTGGTTTAGACATAGGTCAAGGAATGTCTCAAGCTGAGAGTGGTAGGTTTAAACTTCTGTTACAACAGTTCAAAGATATTTTTAGTCAGAACGAACATGATCTTGGGTTTACTGACACAGTGAAACATCGTATTGAGACCACAGATAATAATCCTGTGAAACAACCAGATCGCAGAATTCCTCCTAATATGGTACCGGAAGTACAAAAGGTTATTAAGGAATGGATGAAACCTGGTGTCATCAGGGAAAGTAACAGCCCTTATGCATCTCAAATGGTTTTAGTCCGCAAGAAATGTGGTTCCTTAAGGGTGTGCGTGGACTACAGAGCCTTGAACAATAAGACCATAAAAGATGCATTTCCTTTGCCAAAAATAGAAGAATGTATTGATAAGTTGCATTCTGCTAAATATTTTTGTTCGCTTGATTTGACCCAGGGATATTTGCAAGTATCTCTGGATGAGGAACATTAAACGGCATTTCGGGCATTAGGCTCTCTGTATGAATTCGATCGTTCACCATTTGGGCTTTGCAATACTCCCTCGACATTCCAAAGACTGATGGGAAAATGTTTTGGTGATCTTTATTGGGACGGAGGCGTGATTATTTATCTTGACGACATTTTGGTTTTTGCTTCCAGTTTCACGGAAATGTGTGTAAGGCTAGAGACCGTTTTTCTCAGATTAAGGTTGCATGGATTAAAACTGAAACCAACTAAGTGCCATTTTTTCAAAGATGAAGTGCCTTTTCTGGGACATGTAGTATCCTCTACGGGGGTGTTTCCAGATTCTGGTAAGATTAGAGCCATGATTGATTATCCTACACCCGACAATGAAACTGCCCTTAAGTCGTTTTTGGGCTTGTGTAGATATTATAGGCGTTTCGTCAAAGATTTTGCAAAAATCGCGAGTCCTTTAACTGATATGCTCTCTGGTGGTTCAGGCAAAAAGACCAAGAAATCCACGAAAAGTAAAGTTAGTCGCGATATTAGGCCTTGGTGTGACCGTTGGTCTGCAGAGTGTCAGGACGCTGTTGACGAGCTAAAGCGACGTCTAACGTCGGCGCCAGTGTTAGGGTTCCCGGATTTCTCTCTGCCTTTCGTTGTAGAAACGGATGCTAGTCTCTGCGGATTAGGTGCTGTTTTGTCACAAGTTCACGGGGGGAAAACAGTAGTAATAGCGTATGCCAGCCGGAAGCTCAGACGTAATGAGCGGAATATGAAAAACTATAGTTCCATGAAATTAGTTTCTCGCAATGTATTGGGCTATTACCAAAAAAATCAGGGATTACCTGTATGGCTCACGGTTCGAAGTATTCACGGATAACAACCCTCTCAGTTACGTAATGTCAGCCAAGAAAACTGTAGCAGAAATGAGTTGGTTGGCGGATTTGGCAGACTACGATTTTGAGATGAAGTATAGGTCTGGTGAAAAGAATCTAAATGCAGACGCTTTAAGTCGTAACCCAGTTTCGGAGGTCAATGTCACGAGTAGTGATTTGGTTGCATTGGTAGCAGAAGAAACTAGGTCAACATCATTACCCGCAGAGTTGATTTCTGAACTAAGTGTAGTAGAAATGTCAAGAGAAGACGTTTACGTAGGCTCTCAGTGTACTTGTTTACCCATGTATTCTAGTTCGGACATGCAGTCTTTTCAGCTGGAAGATCCCCACATTTCAGTTGCGTTGAAATACCTGGAGAAAGGGTTAAAACCGAAGTATGGTGAGATTAGGAAGTTGCCGTCCCCGGTTAAAAAGTTGCTGTCTTAGTGGGATCAGTTGAAGATGTGTGAAAATGTCTTGTACCGGTTTGTGATCGAGAATGGGCAGGATTTGAAACAATTAGTGTTGCCTATGTGTTTAAGGGAAATGTTGCTCAAGCAATTACATGATGCTACAGGTCACCAAGGGATAGAGAGAACCCTGGCGTTGGTTAAGGCACGTTGTTATTGGCCATACATGTTTCGTGATGTTCAGGCGTACTGTAAGTCGTGCGAGCGGTGCTTGATCTCGAAGGGATCTGTTCCCAAGGTCAAGGCTTCCATGTGTCACTTGCTGGGTAGTAAACCCCTGGAAACTATTGCCATTGATTTTACTAAACTGGAAATGTCAACTTCCGGTTTGGAAAATGTTCTGGTAGTTACGGATGTGTTTTCGAAGTTTACCTTAGCTATTCCATCTAGAAATCAAACTGCTTTAACAGTAGACAAGATCCTTGTGCAGGAATGGTTTCTAAAATTTGATATTCCAAAACGTATACATTCTGATCAGGGAAGGTCTTTTGAGAATAAGTTGGTTAACGAACTGTGTGGTATGTATGGCATTGAAAGTCGAAAACGACACCGTATCATCCGCAGGGAAATGCGCAGTGTGAGCGATATAATCGAACTATGCACGACTTGCTCCGTTCCTTAGATATGGAACGGAAAAGGCGTTGGCATCTTTATCTATCTGAGCTGTCGTTTGCCTACAATTGTACCCCGCATTCGTCCACAATATATTCGCCATTCTTTCTGTTTTTCGGCAGAAATCCTAGGTTACATGTTGATAACATGTTGCAGGTCGATGAAGATAGTCCACATGGAGTTGAGGACTGGGTTGCTAGTCACCGTCAGAGAATGTTGCGCGCTTACCAAATAGCAAATTCGAGACTCTCGCGTAAAGCAAACGAGAGAAAGAAGCGACACGATACAGGCGTTCGTCCAGATGTATTAAAACTAGGCTCTAAAGTACTGTTACGCAAGCGGGTTGTGGGCCGGAATAAGATCCAGGATCACTGGGATCCGGTTCCATATGTGGTATTTGATAGGGTGGCACCCGATAGTAATACATTCAAGGTGAAATCACTGGATGGAACGGACCTAGTTAAGGTAGTGAACCGGGTTGATTTGTTGTTGTGCAGTGACATGGATTTTTCAGGAAGTGAAGGTTCTGATGTGGATAAACCGAAAGTTGATGTACCGAGTTCCTCCGTTAAGGACGGAACACCAGTGGGTGCTAGGGAGTCTGGGGATTCCTCAGATGAGGATGATTTTGTGATAATTGAGTCTCAAGTAGAGCCAGACTTGCCGGAGGAACCAGTTCTGGGTGGAACACGCCAGGAACCTCCCAGGCGAAGTGCTCGTAGAACGGCAGGTATACATCCTAATCCTTTCAATTTGCCTAGATCTGTTTTAGCACAGTCTGTAAGCAGTGGATCGGAATTAACGTATGACAAATATTCCTTAGCGATACAGGGTTTAGGAGCGACGCTTGGGCAGACATTATGTGAAACGCTGGGCAAGTTTCTCCAGGAAGGTCTCGCGCCTCCTACTAAATTGGAATAGGTTAGTTGGTTAGTGGTAGTCTGTAAGCTTGTTCAGTCAACTGTAATCTGTATATATTAAATTTTTAAACTGTTTTGTCTGTTTAATGCTTTTTTTGTGTTTTCATAGTGTATGTATTTGGGTTCGTCTCATGAGGACATGAGATCCACCGCTGCCACCACATGTGACCGAGTTATATTGTTTGTAACTAGGGTTATTTTGGATGATCGATTCTCCAGCGTGAACACTAGATTTTGTAACTAGGTGATACCAAACGTGTGTTGGATTGATTCTTCAGCGTGATGAATAGGTGAATTTATTGTCATATTTACTTTGGCTATTCGCTGTAATATTTGTGTAGCTAGCCGAGGTTGATTGTAATATTATATACTGGAAATTATGCTATTATAATATCCTGTAAACATTAGGTTTGTACATATGTTGGTTTTGGTGTCTATGGAGATAGCCAATCAACATGCTTCATTTGACTGGTGCGTGTTCCCGTTAGCAGTTTTGGCACAGATCAGTTAGCTGGCTTGCTGTGCAGACGTGGGGTTAATGGGCGCGTAAGATTTAGAAGCTATTAGTATGTACCGATATTTATATATGTTCAGTGGTTTGTAAAGCATAAGTATATCTGTGATAAGACAGTCAATATTCATTTGTCTCTGGTTCGAGTAAAGTGCGAATATTTCCACATGATAATGTTATATGGCTTATGCGCATACTTTTTGTATCGGTGGCATTGTATAAACTCTAATTTCGTGTAGCGTTATATGGCGCTTGACTTAAATGTACACGATGTTTTTGCAGATGGGTGTCATGGTTGGTTGAATAGTTTACCTGTTGACCGTGTGGCAAATTGCCGAGCTGATTGGGGTATGTTTATTTCATTGATTTAAATGTAACGGTGGATTATATTAGAGTGCTATATTTGGATTGGCTGAATTTGGAATTGCTGTATTTAAAGTGATAATGAAATTTAATTGCTGAGGCATGCTATATGAATATGGGCGAATTGTTTGATGTTCTGATTTAAGTGGTGCAATTATGTAATCGTGTTGATATAATTTGTTCATTGTACTTTTGATGTGATTATGTAATCGGATTGGATTTCCTATTTATACTGAATTTATATCAGATTTAACATTTATATTTATAGGAGTATTTCCTGAATAAACATCATCTAGTCCGACATCTGACTTGACTATTTCCCTTGGTCATATGTGTACCAAATTTGAGAAAAGATCCATGCAGTAGTTGCTGAGAAATCGCGATAACAAGGTTTCATGGGGAAATCCAAGATGGCTGCCTGTTGGCCATATTGGATTTTCGAATCGGACCAGAAAAGGTGTCTTGCACAACTAGACCCCAAGGGAAAACTGTGTACCAAATTTGATAAAGATCCATGCTGTACTTCCTGAAAAATGACGATAATAATGTTTCATGGGGTAATCCATGATGGCTGCATTGTGGCCATATTGGATTTTCGAATCGGACCAGAAAAGGTATCTTGCACAACTAGACTCCAAGAGGAACCTGTGTACCAAATTTGAGAAAGATCCATGCAGCAGTTCCTGAGAAATCGCGATAACAAGGTTTCATGGGGAAATCCAAGATGGCTGCCTGGTGGCCATATTGGATTTTCGAATCGGACTAGAAAAGGTGTCTTGCACAACTAGACCCCAAGGGAAACCTGTGTACCAAATTTGATAAAGATCCATGCTGTACTTCCTGAAAAATGACGATAATAATGTTTCATGGGGTTATCCATGATGGCTGCATTGTGGCCATATTGGATTTTCGAATCGGACCAGAAAAGGTGTATTGCACAACTATACCCTAAGGGGAACGTGTGTACCAAATTTGAGAAAGATCCATGCAGTAGTTCCTGAGAAATCGCGATAACAAGAATTGTATACGGACGGACGACGGACGACGGACCACGGACGAAAAGCGAAAAATAGGTCAATGTCAGTCAACTGGGACAGGCTTCTTATCATTCGCCAGTTGCGACAGTAGTATCAATTTGGAGACCCCAGCTTCAAACCTTCAAAAAATAGCAAATTCTAAAATTTGATCTTGACAAAATAGGTCAAGGTCAGTCATCTTCAGTACACCTCTGGACCTTCACCAGATGTATACAGAAACAGTACATGACCTACATAAAATAGGTCAAGGTCAGTCAACTGGAATGGGCTTCTTGTCAATCACTAGTTGCATAAATAATATGAATATGGAGACCCCAGATTCAATCCTCCAAAAAATATAGCAAATACTATAATTTGAACTTGATAAAATAGGTCAAGATCGGTCATCTTCAGTACACCTCTGGACCTTTGCCAGACGTATACATAGTATTAATTTGGAAAGCCTAGCTTTATTTCTTCAAGTTATATCATAACAAACAGTATATGACCTTGAAGAAATAGGTCAAGGTCAGTCAACTGGGATAGGCTTCTAGTTCATCACCAGTTACATATGTAATATGAATTTGGAGACCCTAGCTTTAATAATCCAAAAAATATAGCAAATGTTAGAATTTAACCTTGATAAATTAGGTCAAGTTCAGTCATTTTCAATAAGCTTGTGACCTTTCACCAGATGCATATGTGGTATGAATTTAAAATGCCTGGCTGTAATCCTTCTTGAGATATCGTGTCCACAGACAGATAGACGGACAGACCGACAGATAGACGACGCTGACGCCGACAATACTCTTCGTGTAAAATTTGCCCGAGAGGTAACTAGTACGGTATTACTGAAATTTAGCAAATTCTCGCCTACGGAAATGAACGTCCCGACGGCATCATTGAAAACTGTTGACCACTTTTTCTGGTAGATTAGCTTATGTTAATATGTATGTTTAACTGATGTCTCTTTGGAGTTGGGCGCTAGTATTGTTTCATGAAATAAGATCTTCGGATTATGGAGCTGTCATGAAGCTGGATACAAACGTCATATCCGAATTTAGCCATCATCCATTGAGACAATTCGCGCCAATATTAATTGGAAATACATGCTTACTTACAACGCTTCATAGCCCCAAACCTCCAAACATCAGATACAATTTAGATCAATAAAATGTTTCTTTTTGCAAAAGAGGGCAATTTTTAATAATGCCGGCAAGACCTCTTGATATTGCGTCGAAATGATCACATTGTGATACCGTTAACCTTGACTTTTGCTGTCACCAAGCTGGATACTCGGTCTTAAGGACTCATTTTCCAGGATGAGAAGAAAAGCAGAACAGCTATAGATTGGATATCGAACTTGGATAGATTTAATAAAGTATGGATACTACTGCTCAGGATATAACATCGACAAATTCATATGTTTTAGGACTACGTCAACCATAGCTTTCGAAGTTCTATGGAATGTACATTCACCTTCTCTTTCTCATCCCGACATTTTGTATTTAGTTGTCTAACTGATCAACTAATTGATCGATTTCTCACAATTTGATCTATGTCGCGTACCAATATTTAGGTCAGTGTGTCAAAGGTCCAGGTCACTGGGGCCTAAAAATCATGATATCGAAAGTCTTGTTTCGTTGATTGGACACGTCAGTGAAAGACGATATGCCAGGTACTGAAATTAGAAAACGTCAAATAGGTAAATGGTTAATATGGCGGTGGCACCTCAAATAACGAATTATTGAAAACTTTTCTCTATTACATTGATACAAGAATGAAGATTGTGATTATACTTCAGCGACTATTTCACGCGATGGCAAAAGAAGAAACCTATTAAGGTTCAAAGGTCAAGGCCACAAGGATTACACAAAATCAGAAAACCATGGAAAATCGCATTCTTGTGAGTATGTATTACTGGGATAGTGGCCGATTTATTTTTATGTTAACGGAGACAATTCATATATTGCGTGCGTGCCTGCAATCATGGTCTATCTCTCACAAATGAAGTGAGCAGCACCGAAGAGACAGTGAACATTAATATATTCGGAAGCAGACAACGCCAAACAGCTCCCCGATGCATTTGGTATCGCTCCCCGAGCCCATATGCCGTCATCGGGTTTAAGGACAGATCCAGTCTTCCAGACCCATTTCTGATTTACTCTCTGAGCACTGAGGCGCCAGACACCCCCAGTACTCGTGCTGGTATTCCCTGAAAACCAAAAGCAAAACACTTGAAGATATATATTTTTTTGACCGAAAGTGTTAGCTCTGGAAGGACTGGACGATCTGAGTACCAGGATGTGCAAGGTGTGGAAGTGCAAAGTGTCGATGTAAAAGGACAGGTAGCCCGGTGGAAATCTTTTAATCCAGATAAGACTTGATTTCGTAACACACACGAATTCGGAATAGCATATCTCTCCTATCAAGACGACTCGTAAGCGGTCTGAATGTCCTTGGTCTTGAAATCCTTTCAAACCGGTAACACTGAGAGCCGTGCCTCATTGAAATTTTGCAGAAACTTTGCGATTGCCTGGTAGTTCTTCCAATTTTCTACATATACCAGTTAAAAACTGAACGATAGCCCGTCATGAACTCTTTAGTCTATAAAATTCCATTACTTATGCTTATCAAAATTTCATCGAAAGGGGCATGTCGGATCCCCGCACCTGCATCACGGAAGCCAATCGATAGTGCACCTGTAGGGATACTCGCTCGCTCTCAGAGGTATAATATGGCTCCGTTCGGCGTCATCTGTCTATCGTTAATGTTCCTGGATAAAGTCTCAAACTATTATTTTATAATAAAGTGTATTTCACGGAACATTAGGGATATTGGGGGTTATATCCACACAAGAATCCTACTCATTTGAACCATAGTTTCGTCATTCAAGCAAATAAAGTGTGAAAGTTACTGCTCCTCACATCCTGCACACGCGCGTTCTATGGAGCTTCTAGAAGGATAAACATATAGCAAATTACAATTGATCGGATATGAATGATATCAGAAATCGATGTACAATAACGCAGCATCTTTTTTCAACATGAGCTTCGGTACTATTCAATCACACGCTTTGGATCGGCATGTTGAGGTGTGTTGTGGTTATTGGGTTATTGCGCGAGATGAAAAAAGGAACATAAAGAAATGTACGCCACAAAACAACACATTTACAGCGAAACCCTTCATTTTCGCTCTAAGATAACCGTTCTATACCATGAAAACCTCCAAGCGCGGAGACTACACTATCGAGTGTATGGCGTGCGGCATACAATCGATAGTGCACCTCTAGTGGAACTCACTCGCTCCTGGAGGTACAAAAAGCTCCGCTCGGCGTCATCTGTCTACCTGGTCGTGCTTTGTGGTTCGTGGATGAAGTATCAAACTATTATTTCATAATAATATGTATTTCACGGAACATTAGGGTTGTTGGTGGTTATATCCACACAACAATCATACTCGTATAAACCAAAGTTTCATCATTCAAGCAAATAAAGTGTGAAAGTTACTGCTCTTCACAACCCGCACACGGGCATTTTAGGTAGAATTTCGACAATATTCAACTAAGAAGGGATGAACTGTTTTATTTTATCCGATTAGACTACCTGGCATATTTATGGTGCATCTAGGAGTGGAAACTGCCATTTTCATTTGATAACCCTTGTATACCTTCAAGATCGGAAGTTACCGCTTAGATGGGCTCTATCGATTGTATGCATTGTTCATTATTGTGTAATTTACTGTGTTCTGATAACCAAAGGAGATTGTCATCTTTGAGATCATCTGAAAACTACATTTCATATTACAGGTATCAAATAATTTAGGGACGCAAATTTGTCGGCATTTTTCGTGAAGGTAAGGGAATATGTGCAAGGTGGATGTCAGCCCATACATATTTTGTTGAAGGCTAGAAGCACTGTTGTTATGGAATAATTTTTGCCTTGTAGGCCTAGGGATAACTACGAAAGTCGAGGAGAGGAATTTCCGTTTGATATATCCGAACTTCCAACTTCCTACTATAGTTCCAACTTCCAACTACTTTCAATTTCCGACTTGAATCGAAGTGAAACTAGTGTCATGGACGAACATGGTCTCATTGCCCGGTTACCTGCAGCATATTTCTGTTTCCATTTGGAGATTTTCCCAGCGGGCGGGGTTGGGATTCAATTGAAAAGTGCATAATATTAAATGCAGTTGGCTTTGTGGGGCATACTTTCAGCGGGTGGTAGACATGTGTCGGTTTAACCCCACTTGATCTGGGCGATTTTAGGTGTACTACGCCTGGATGGGTGAAGAAATGGGGCAGAACCTATTCGCAATGTATATTTGGCTTTAGGTCTACCAGAATATACGGAAGAAAATTCATTGACCAATAGGGGTATGCCCTTCACACCCTCCCCCACCTTCACCCGACCCGGTTTCGACATACCCAAAATCACTCCGACCAAGAAGGGTTAGTTAGGGCACATGTCCATCTGTTATAGACAAATCAGGTACAATATGATGCACTGGTCTATTGAACTCAGGAATATAACTCAGGAATATAACTCAAGTATGGTCCATTTTCATTTTCGACACCGATTGGAACACTTCTTACGAAATAAAGTGCGAAGTCGAAATTGCCCCCCCCCCCCCAAAGCTTTCGTAGGTGGGTTTATGGCGGGATATCATCCGTAGACCACCGAAGGGTAATTTTTCGACACAGTCGGTTTGGATACCATTCGGCTAGTTATTTACTCACGTACTTTGTATATGTTTTATGATGACGTTAAATTCGCCTATGGTTTCAATCGATGCCAGCCGTGCTCCTCTAAACATGCAAGCTCCTTCTGCAGTTAAATAACCCCCAGAGGCTCTCCTCGTCTCGAAATAGTAGCAGGATTTGCCGTAGTTGACAAAATGTTTCGGACAGATCGTACCACCTGCGAAAAGAAGAAAACAGTAAAAGAAAGGGGCCTGTTGGCTTAAGGATACAAAGCCCTCCTGGCTGAAGAAAACGGTCCTACTCAAATTCAATATTCGAAATTAGATTTTTCTTCTGTTGAAATTTTTGTTTTGAAATTCCAATTATAAATAGTGTAATTTTAGGTTTAAATTTATTTTCTGAGTTCCCGGTCTTGATCACTGTTAGAGGTGTGAAAATTAAACAGATTATTGCTCCCCCGCTGACAGCCGATTAATCTGTTGGTCGTTTGTGTACTGTGAAGGTAACTGGCTTTTGACTAACCAGGAAATCGCCTGCTTGCATCAGTTGTATGACTTTCCTCAAAGCGTGGGTCGACGGATAAAATATTATCTACCTTTCCGGTTTCCTAAGCATATTATCTAAACATATATTCACAGAAATGTCGACAGATCATCACCGTTTATTTCATTTTCGGTCTTACGACATGTACGTTTTGTCCCTACGCCTATGGAGCCTACTAAGTCTTGCTAGGCTCCATGCTACACCTAATCCAGTTAGCCATACAAAAAATATAAATACAGTATATTTTATGTGTAATGAGTAGAATGAAGCAAAACATAAGTGCTAAAACGTCATCTACAACCAGTACACAGCAATTTCACAATGGGACGAAAAAAGATTCTGGTCTTCCTTGATGGAGCTGTCGGGGTTTGGATATAGGCATTTGTCCGTCTTGCACTTTCAGAAATCGTTTAGCACTTTATGTGACCAGTGAATGAATGAATGAAATCGGTGTGATCGGTGTGTACTGAGGCGGCTATTTAGAAACGAAAGGGCTGTGACATACAATCATGCACTGACAGTTTACTCGGACAACCCGTCGAGCGGTGAAATTCAGGTGTGCAACAAGTCATTTCTGTGCGTTAAAATTGGATTCAAGACACTATTTTGGAACCATACCAAACTATAATTTTTGAAATAATTATTCCTCAATACTTGACTTTGATGTAGAGTTGAAAACAACAAATCTCAGTATAAAATTTGTGGAATATTGGATTTTCGAATCGGACCGAAAAAGGTATTTTGCACAACTAGACGACAAGGGGAACCTGTGTACCGAATTTGACAAAGATCCATGCAGTAGTTACTGAGAAATCGCAATAACAAAGTTTCATGGGGAAATCCAAGATGGTCACATGATGAACATATTGGATTTTGAAATCGGACCAGAAAAGGTATCTTGCACAACTGGACCACAAGGGGAACCTGTGTACCAAATTTGAGAAAGATCCCGGGAGTACTTCCTGAGAAATGACGATAAAGTTTCAAGGGGAAATCTAAGATGGCCGCCAGGTGGCCATATTGGAATTTCGATGCGGACCGAAAAAGGTATCTTGCACAACTAGACCCTAAAGGGAACCAGTGTACCAAATTTGAGAAAAATCCATGCAGTATTTCCTGAGAAATGATGATAAAAATATTTCATGGGGAAATTCAAGATGGCTGCCTGGTGGCAATATTGGATTTTCGAATCGGACCGGAAAAGGTATATTGCACAACTAGTCCCCAAGGGGAACCTGTGTACCAAATTTGAGAAAAATCCATGCAGTACTAGTTCATGAGAAATCGCGACAACAAAGTTTCAAATAAACAAATTGATTATGGATAACAATTTCTAGTTTATTCAGGACGACGTTTCGATACAGGTACTAGTATCGTTCTCAAGTCATTGAGACTTGAGAACGATACTAGTACCTGTATCGAAACGTCGTCCTGAATAAACTAGAAGTTGTTATCCATAAGCAATTAGTTTATTTAACCACTTCCCAACTTCTAAATGCCACTTAACATTGACTTGAGAACGATACTAGTACCTGTATCGAAACGTCGTCCTGAATAAACTAGAAGTTGTTATCCATAAGCAATTTGTTTATTTAACTACTTCCCAACTTCTAAATGCCACTAAAGGAAAACAAAGTTTCATGGAGAAATCCAAGATGGCTGCCTGGTGGCCATATTGGATTTTCGAATCGGACCAAAAAAGGTATCTTGCACAACTAGACCCCAAGGGGAACCTGTGTACCAAATTTGAGAAAGATCCATGTAGTACTTCCTAAGAAGTCGCGATAACAACGTTTCATGGGGAAATCCAAGATGGCTGCCTTGTGGCCATATTGGATTTTTCGAATCGGACCAGGGAAGGTATCTTGCACAACTAGATCCCAAGGGGAACCTGTGTGCCAAATTTGAGAAAGATCCATGCAGTAGTTCCTGAGAAATCGCGATAACAAGAATTGTTTACGGACGGACGACGGACGGACTGACTGACGGGCGGACGGACGGACGGACGACGGACCACGGACAAAATGTGATTTGAACAGCCCACCATCTGGTGATGGTGGGCTGAAAAGACATATCCAAGAGAGTGTAAAATTGTCTGCAGGAGGGCTTTGTATCCTAAAAGATCTATCTTAAAACTGTATTTAGGTTCGACTAATAGTGCGTACTGACGTGTTATAGTAATCAATCGATTTGAGGTGACGAGAGATCTACTGGGTCACGCACTTGTGTGTGTGTGTGTGCACATATATCAAGCAATACATTCAAACTTTTCCCAACTGCCCAAATTCCTCCGCCTCATTCGCCGTTTTTATGTAGATGTTCCATATATGAAGGTTTCGAGGTGCTCACCACATATTTCGTTACGTCGAGGATATGAATTCCACTCGAAGACACGTGTTCGCCTCACAAACCTTACACATCGCTGTATCACGTAGAAAATCACATGGTTGTCTGCTCATTTCTAGCTCATGGTCTGATATATATTCGTCAGATCCAACATTCAATACGCAACCGTCGTCCAAAGAAGAATTTCCGCACCAGTAATCGGAAGAAATTTCTGTATGACAGAAGGATATTTTGATGTTCTTTCGTTTTCGTAGAAAATCCTGTGAATGGATGTTATGTAATTTCCAGTTGTTTCCCCCAGTACGATGTATCTCATTCACTCTTTGATTCTGACCGTTCACAATCACAAGATTTAAACCTACCAGGCCTGGAGGCCATACTGACGTCAACCCCCCCCCCCAACTTGCTACGCTATCTCCGGAACGACAAACAATTGAGAGCAGACACTTCGTGACTTTATAGTTTATCATATTGGAGTCATGATGAGCCTATTTGCATATATTCCCCGGAGTACAGGATCATGGGTAAATTCAAGATGGTGGCCACGTGGGGTACCAGAAAGGTGATGTTTTCGTCATTTTTCTTCAAAAAATCTGCTTTTCCACGAAGAAACGTATTTTGTCGGTGATGACTAGCCTCAGGGCTAATGTTTTACATGTTTGTAAAACCGACTGAAAATAACGTTTGAAATGAAATGAAATGAAATGCATTCATGAAACAGGGCATAAAAATTGTGAGAACATATGAAGGTAAACATATGAAAATAAACAGAACCAGAACCAGATTTGGTCTACTACTACGTATTTGAACAGAGACTATGCTGTATCAAGCTGGTTTGGTTTATCTTTATATTTCAGCTGTTTTCAGCTCAATTGGCAATTTTGCACGAATGCACTATTTCATAGCCCTGTTATTCGAGAATGATGAGACTCAGTACCTTGAAACTTTTCTGGGTATACAATATAATATTGTACTTCATGCCAACTGAAACATTTCTTGTATATGTAATATTTTATTTTTGACACTCCTTCCCCACCTGTTTAGGGGCCATTTACCCACCTAAACATACGTGGTTCATTATCAAAATTCGAGACTCAATGGTTCTAGAGGACAAATCAACTTATATCAACATTCTGATGACATTTCAGGACCGTTTGGTCTAATACCTGCTCTGTTATAAGCTAAGATTGTAGCACATTTCTATTAACCCTATCTGGTCTAGGGGCCATGATATCCCCCCCCCACTAAAGGCTTTCTCTCCTATCTCCTGAACGGCAAAAAAAGTGAAAGCCGACCCTCTGCGACTTTTTAGATTATCATATTGGGGTCATTTTGAGCCTATTTGCTCTCCCCACCGAATGGAGGATCATGGGTAAATTCAAGATGGCGACAATGTCGGGTAGCAGGAAAGTGATATTTTCGTCATTTTTCTTAAAAATTCCTGCTTTTCTTCGAGGAAAATTGAGCAAAATTTATTTTATTTCACATCAGACTATTATTTACTAATTTATCATGAAGTTTTGGAAAGGGAAGCACATAAATCTGACCGAAAAATCGACCAAAAAATGCCTGTTTTCAAGATGACGTCACTGAGACGTCATCAAAGCAGCCATCTAGGATGTTTTTTACATTTCTGATACAGCTTGAAAGGGTATAGTGTGGTAGGTTTCGGTCCACTACTTCAAGGGTAAGGCAATTATTTAGGGGGGCCCAAGCCCAGGCCGGATAGGGTTAAAGTAGACTGCACTATTTTTGATAATTCATAAGAAAACAAGCGCTGGATGAGCGGAAAGACCTCCGTCGAGGAAATAGGGTCCGTCGAGGCAATAGGGTAGGGGAATACATCACGGAATAACGCAGGGCAGGGGGTCAAGCTCAATTTTGCATTTGTTGGACGTTAACTTCACTAATCTAATTAACCTTGAATTGAGGGTTCCCCACTAGCATGTGCAGCCAGGGATGTGGAAGTCCCATTCCCCGCAAATAAATTTGTCTGATTTCACGTGCTTTAAATATTGGGGCATGGAATAGAGTATATGTATGACAACCTGGAATACTGCTTGTGACACTAGAACCCATTTCTACCCCCACCTCCCTCTGAGAGAATCTCCCCGCCCCCATCCATATGAACAAGTTAGCGGCAGAAATGAGACCCTGTGTGCCTTGTATCAACTCGCTTGTGATTTTGTGCTATAGTCCCTACAAATCCACGCTTCAAATTGTGTATGTGTATCTATAGCATCATCATTGATAGAATCCTCTACAAAACACACCTGTTTGTACCGAAACTCCGTTCTGAACTGTCTCCTCATCATGTGATGAGGATTCAATGGGCTCGGTATAATTTTGTATACTGGTGTTATAGGTCACCTTCACCATACTGTATTGATGACCATGGACTTGTACATGTATCACATTCATATTGAATGGTGATGGCTGATGAGAATATTGCCCATATGGAACAACTGGCTGGATTCCAGTAAATAAAAAGTTCATCATGTTAATCATGAACAACATACAATTAATAATACTATCAAATAATTATGTTTATCCCTTGTCGACATCAATATATAACAGACAATATTATGACTGAATCATGGTAACAGATATTCAAGGGTATAAATGTCTACACTAAACTGAAGGAGACTCGTGATGCTTATTATATTATGTTGTAAAACCACTTGCTAATCTCCATTATGTTGCTTATATTGAAAATATATGAAGTTATGAAAATAAATTTAGTATGATTGCACATTGCCCTCAAATTAGAAAATATCTCCAGCAGTTAAAGTTAAGAAATACATAACATAACAATACATAGCACCATGATGTTGTTGTACTATCACCCATCACTGATTGTAATCTGTTAACATAGAAAGGTACACTTACTTGACATGTTCTTGTATGAATTGATCTTTGGTTAAGATTTAATGTAATTAATGCATGAGATACCTGTACCTATTATGTGTGTTATTTTGTATACAGTTCATTCTGTATGTATTTTATACATGTCCATATACCAGAAGTGGAAATAAAATTTGAATAAAATAATTAAAATATGTTCGTCTTTTACCTTTACTCAGGATATGAACTCTTTGTTTCTAGTAGCTGAATCATTTTAGACAGATTCAAGTCTTCACCTGGTCAAGGGAGATAATTTTGCAAAAGAAAAATTATAGATCTACACTCGTGCAGACCAGAAACACAGCTTCTTGCCTAAACTTGAATAATCTTATCTATTCAAATATTCCAAGCTGGAGCTGCTATCACTCAAAACT
Source organism: Hanleya hanleyi (assembly GCA_036873755.1). Lineage (NCBI taxonomy): Eukaryota > Metazoa > Mollusca > Polyplacophora > Lepidopleurida > Hanleyidae > Hanleya > Hanleya hanleyi. The sequence continues at coordinate 1,602 of JAVTVY010004282.1, read as the reverse complement.
GGCCGGCAGATATTTTATAAACTTTGATGATATTTGTGGAGCATGCTGCTGGACTTCAACCTCAATGGATCTGATATTATCCACACAATCCCATTCTACATGATTCTGTTGCCATAGCACCGATAAACTAGGTCCCTTTATGTTTGTGTTCTAGATTCAGGAGCTATTGGGAGCTGCAGGTTTTGTAGAAGTTAGATCCAATTAATCCTGTTGAAGGTCCGGCATGAGTGTTTTAAGTTAGAACTCGGCATGCATGGAAATGTCTGACAGATTGACAAATGTATCACCCTGCAGGTGGTCATTACATGCGTAATGTTTATTTTCGGAGGAATCAGCTGATATCCAATGTGTGTGTGGTGGGGAGGGGGGGGGGGGGTTGTTGGGGGTTGCACAATACTATGTGGCCAATTACTGGCTCTGATTTTCACAACCTCTGTCATTCCACACCTTTCTGGCACAGCTAAACCAATCGATAGTCTGAATTGGTACTTCCAGTTCATCCAGTACATATATTGTGTGACAGTCTTGTTGCGTCTTATATCAGAAGTGCTGAATCCATGATCTGCAGGTTGGAATCAATTGTATACATTTAATATCCAAACTCAGTTCATTGAAAATGTTCATGGCCTTCATTATATTTCATTCTTTCATCATACACAGCAAGATGTAATCCATTATACCAGTTCTCACCTTCCCTACAACATACGTGTACTTAATACTATTGAGACCTGATCATGTTACAAGAATTTGCAGAAGTATGAAATGAATATTATGAGAACTTAATCCAATCTATACATGAGTGATCAATAATATAAATCTTGAAGAACGATGATGAATCTTGACCACTGGTTGGATTGGAGTTCAATGATGTTCATGTTAGTGGCATGAGCATGATAAGAATCCAGGATATTATAATCTAGAACAGCATTGTTTATATCATTAACTTCTCTATGGAGCAATGTTTTTGGAAAGGTTCTATCCATGCTATCAGTCAAAAATCTCAATAATGTAGGCCTACATGTGGAATGTGGATACTCCTTTTTTAACTACAATTCAGAATAAGTTTTCAGAATCCCAGGTTTTAACAAGCAAATTATTTGTCATCAAAAGATATCTGATGGTGTATGTGCAGACTTGAAGATTGTGTAAAATACTAATGGCCTGCCATAATACATCAGTAATAATACATGCAGTAGGATACATACAAGCTGAACTTGAAACTGCATTATATTTCAAAGGGATGTTGTGTCATACATGTGTCACAGCACACAATGTGAATGTCAATAAACTTTTGGAATAAATGAAAAGAAAAGGTCTACAATGTTCTCAAACAAAAATTAGCATAAAAAGTATATGTATATTATTTATCAGCTTTATTAAATAAGTTTAATAACTCATGCAAGTAGATCAATTTCTTCCATTATTTAACTGTTTTCGCTCGTTCATTTCAAATGGACTGTAAAGCTGAGAATGGTATCCGGAGTCAAGGTAATTTGATAGGTTCAAGAATAATTTTTCATTGAGTGTATTGAAATGTTAATTGACATGTATGCTGCTGGGGGACGAACCTTTGAAATGGGGATTGGGACAGAGACACATGTG
>JAVTVY010004281.1:0-41538 GCA_036873755.1 Hanleya hanleyi | reverse complement strand
ATCCCACTGGGTGGATGTGGGGTCGGAATATCGTCATTCTGCGCATGCGCAATAGACAAAGGGTATGAAAATAGACGTTTTGGGATCTGGGTGAGCCACTAATGAGCCGATGGAGTTGAGTGAGGTATCAATGTGAAGCATATGTGAGGGGGCATCCGTTTGGACTAGTGTCTCGGCCATTGTCAACATTCTGCGCATGCGCAGACAGGGAATTCTGAGAAAAGGGTGTGGAAATAGACGTTTTAGGGTTTAGGTGAGCCCCTAATGATCCTATGGTGTCGTATGAGGTCTTATTTTGAAGCTGTCGTGAGGGAGCATCCGCCTGGGCTAGTGTGTTGTTCGTTGTCAATAGTCTGCGCATGCGCAGTCTGGCCGTAGTATAGAAATAGACGTGTTGGGGTTTAGGTGGGCCACTATTGGGCCGATTGGATCGAGTGAGGTATCAATGTAAAGCATACGTGAGGGAGTATCCAACGGGCTGGGTGTGACGTGGAACTGACGTCATTCTGCGAATGCGCAGTAGAGAAAGTGTATGGAAATAGACGTTCTGGGGCCTAGGCGAGCCACTAATGGGCCGATGGAGTCGAGTGAGGTATCCATGTGAAGCATAGGTGAGGGAGCATCCGCATGGAGTAGTGTCTCGGCCGTTGTCCACATTCTGCGCATGCGCAGACAGGGAATTGTGGGAAAAGGGTATGGAAAGACGTTTTGCGGTCTAGGTGGGCCACTAATGGTCCGATGGAGTCGAGTGAGGTATCAAAGTGAAGCATTCGTGAAGGGGCATCCAGTCATGGGTGGGTGCATGTAAAATTAGGGGTATGACGTCACTTCCGGTCTGGGTGAATGGGGCGTGACCTGGGAACATGATAGGACATGTACCGACCTGTCTGTGGGGGTTTTCCCGGTAGAATTTCGCTGACGTCTGCGCCTGCATCCGGGTATGCATGAGGGTCTGTGTGAATGGGTGTGACCTGGGAACATGATAGGAATGCATGTACTGACCTGTCTGTGGGGTTTTCCCCGGCCCGGCCCGGCCCGGCCCGCCCCGGCCGCAGCGCGCGGGTTGCTCCGGCCGCAGCGCGCGGATTGCTCCGGCCGCAGCGCGCGCGCGTCATCACCGGCAGTGCGCGGATGAATGTCGGGTCAAAAGGTCAAAGGTCACATCCAGGTCAAAAGGTCCAAGGTCTCCCTTTCGGCAAGGTTCGGCAACAATGTTGCGGCATCGATATACAGAGCTTGAGCCCAAAAAGGGGATTCTAAATTAACCTGGGAAGGATGGGCAGTTCCATTTGGACCAATCAGTGGTCGAGAAAAAGAGCCAATGAGCGATCGATAAAAGAACCAATGGACGGGTACTAGAATTTCGCTCACGTCTGCGCCTACATCCGGGTACTAGGATGCTTTCGCCTACGCCCACGCCTACATCCGGGTACTTCTATGTAGGTATATAAAAGTGGGAAGGTTTAGGACATTGCTGCATTCATTGCCCTGCCGATCAGAGCTACCTGATCAGCCTGCCTGACCAGCCTGAGCCTATCTGACGAGAGGAGCTACTTGCCTGAGCCTCACCAGCCTGAGCCTGCCTCACCGGAGCTATACCAGGAGACGTGGAGAAGATTTTCCAGGGGATCCAGGAGCGCCTCCCGCGCTGTAATCTTTGTTGTTGTTGTTGCTCTCTTTTTTGGACTAACCAATCAGAATAGTACGTATCACGGACTACACCCGTAGAGCTACATCTAGGCGCGCATGTGTGACATGGTCCATAAAACACGTCTCTCTGGATCCCACACCTCCATTCCTACGGTTTCAGAGCCATGACGGACACCCGTCCCTATGCGACTCGCATTTTACAGCATGCGACCATGGTTAATTCACTCACGGGTTACCGAGCAGTGGTTCGGTCCATGTTTTCAGATGGCGACGACAACGAGGGGCGACGCCAGATCCTGAACGAGTTCACAGAAGCGGTCCTCGACAGAGTGCACTCGATGGAGAGGTGTGCCATCACTCACCACTACTGGACTATGACAGCCATCCTTGATGCTCGGGCTATGGACCACGAGCGCTCACGCCGGAATCAGCGACGGCTAGTTGGCCTAGTCATGGTCTGTGCCCTATTGACCCTGGCGCTGTGGCATTGACAGTGGGACCTGACTATAAATACGAGGGTCAGACACAGTGTGCGATCGTCATTGGGTCAACCATGTCACCAGTTCTACGAGCCATCCTTCCCCTTACACCCCGGGTGGGGTTACACGTCTATGAAGATAAAGTCACCCTCGTGGAAGACCGTGGAGATGTTTGCTGGTCGCGCGCTGAGACCGTATCGAATGCGGTTACGCTACACCGTGACGGCTGGACCAAATTTAAACGGGTGTTGAGCGGCGAGCTCGACGGACACCTCATCCACATAGACAATGCCATCTACGTACACCGTGGACCCTTCTTCCTACGCCCTACGCGAGGCTTCACCTAGACCCCGATCTGTGGACAGCCTTCGAGAAAGTGGTGCCTATCGTGGACCAGCTGTTTACACCGGACGAGCGGTCATCAGACGAGTTGGAGTGGGCTCGTGCCCTGAGAGAAGCGGCGGCAGAACCCAATGAACAAATGTCTAGCAACGAACCAGACGACGATGCCATTGATCACCCGGCTAGACTTTGACCACCCGATCCTTTGATCTCACGGGGTTCTCCCTATAAATACGAGAGACAGTCAAATCTGGTACCATTCACGTATTGACCATGACGGAGCATATAATACTGGCGTATCTCAGCTTGACCCCCGAGGTTTTCCTGCACGTTTATGCGGATAAGGTCGATATCATGGAGGAGGTGGGAGACATCTGTGATGCGGACCCTACACAACCGTGCCCGGCCCATATTCGTCTGTCCCGGGAGGGCTGGACCAAATTCAAACGGGTGTTGAGCGGCGAGCTCGACGGACACCTCATCCACATAGACAATGCCATCTACGTACACCGTGGACCCTTCTTCCCACGCCCTACGCGAGGCTTCACCTTTGACCCCGATCTGTGGACAGCCTTTGAGAAAGTGGTGCCTATTGTGGACCAGCTGTTTACACCGGACGAGCGGTCATCAGACGAGTTGGAGTGGGCTCGTGCCCTGAGAGAAGCGGCGGCAGAACCCAATGAACAAATGTCTAGCAACGAACCAGACGACGATGCCATTGATTACCCGGCTAGACTTTGACCACCCGATCCTTTGATCTCACGGGGTTCTCCCTATAAATACGAGAGACAGTCAAATCTGGTCCCATTCACGTACTGACCATGACGGAGCATATAATACTGGCGTATCTCAGCTTGATCCCCGAGGTTTTCCTGCACGTGTATGCGGATAAGGTCGATATCATGGAGGAGGTGGGAGACATCTGTGATGCGGACCCTACACAACCGTGCCCGGCCCACATTCGTCTGTCCCGGGAGGGCTGGACCAAATTCAAACGGGTGTTGTCTGGTGAACTGGACGGCGACCTCATCCACTTGTGTCACGATGTGTACATCCGACGCGGCCCTTTCTTTGCTCAATTGGCTCGACTAGATGGGGGTACAGTGCATTTTACCCTTCACCCTGATCTATGGTCTGCATTGGAAGATGCCGTGGTAGATGTGGATCAAGTGCTTATCAAGCGGTCATCAGACGAGTTGGACTGGTCATTTACCATGGGCACTGTGGAAGCCAACGAAGAAAATCAGAAAGAAACTCCGGCCCAAGATATAGCCGTTATAAATAAACGATAGAGCCAGGGTCCATCATCATTTGTCATCATGAAGCGCTGGGAGAAGGTGTTGGATAACTTATACTACAGTCCCGACAGTCCGCCGGCCTATAGTGCATTGTCGGCTCTCTATCGAGCGGCCAAACCCCAGGGTATACAACGTGCCCAAGTCCGAGATTGGTTAAGAAAACAAGACACCTATACCTTACATCGATCTGTCCGTCGCCATTTTCTACGGAACCGGGTCATCGTGGGAGGAATAGATGCCCAGTGGCAAGCGGATTTGGTCGATATGAGCGCCTTTGCCAAACACAACGATGGGAATCGGTATATCTTGACGTGCATCGATATCCTATCGAAGTATGCGTGGGTGGTACCCATCCGGACGAAAACGGGGGCGAATCTCATAGCGGCGTTCAAAGACATCTTCAAGACCGGGCGCAAACCTTTGTATTTGCAAACCGACGAAGGCACGGAATTCCTCAACAGACCGTTCCAACAGTTTCTGAAAGCCCAGAAGGTGTTTTTCTTCCATACGTACAACGAGACCAAGGCTTCCGTGGTGGAAAGGTTCAACAGGACATTCAAAGGCCGCATGTATAAATATTTCACCTATAAGAATACAAGGCGGTACATCGATGTTCTCCCGAAACTTGTGAGTGGTTACAATCGAGCCTATCACCGGAGTATAGAGAGAGCCCCCATTACCGTGACCCAACGCAATGAAGCCCAAGTCCGGCGTGTCTTGTACCCCAGGCAATCGCAGCGAACGACGAAGGCGGTGTATAAGGTCGGGGACCCTGTACGGATCAGTAAAGTCAAAGGTCAATTTGAGAAAAGTTACTTGCCCAACTGGAGCGATGAGCACTTCCTGATTAAACGGCGCCTACCACGACAGCAACGAGTCTATGAACTGGAAGATCTTCAAGGGGAACCGTTGCTAGGGACGTTTTACGAGACGGAATTACAGCCTGTCGTAAAAACACAGCAAGACTACTACACGGTGGAGCAGATTTTGAAAACGGAACGTCGACGTGGCAAACTGTTTCATTTCGTCAAATGGCAAGGCTGGCCCAGTTCCTTCAATTCCTGGGTCGCTGCCAACCAGGTGAAACGACTATAAAGCCAGACACCACTGCCGTCATCCTTCATTCCACGTCCGACCACAGTGCTATGGACAAACAGCAGCTGCCTCTGAACACAGCGTCTCCCAAAACGCGCAAAGCGCAAGTGGGCTTTGTGGTGATAGTGCTAACCCTGCTGAGTGTGTTGTACGGAGGTGTGTTTTACGGCGTAGCCTATGTCAGCACGTTACTTAACCAACTGAGAACACCAGCCATCAGTGAAACCGGTCTACAGATAGCACCAGTCAACCCCGTATCGATCCCAGTCACCACCACACCCCGTGTACAAGCCCCATCGATCTCCACACCAAGCTCCACACCTACACCAAGTACACCCACTACGTCTGAAAACCCACCGGATTTCATCCCTCACACTGAACAGACAACGACGACCGACGTTGTACCCACTACCATCATCACTCGCAGTGAACAGACGACGACCGACGTTGTACCCACCACCACCACTCCAGTTCACTCGTACGAAATTTACAAGAGCGGGTTACCACGACAGCGCATACAGCTCGAACCATGGACCCTCGGTGGCAGCATCCCTTCACTTGCGTCATCGCAGGACCGACGGGCTCCGGCAAAACGCACTTCGTCAGGAAGCTCCTTCAACACGCTGACAGCATGATCACCCCACCCATTGCCCGAGTCGTGTGGTGTTACGGAGAATGGCAGGAAGCGTATGCAGCAATGCCCCACATCACGTTCGTGGAAGGCCTACCCAACCTGGCCGATTTGGAACCCGACACCTTGGTGGTTCTGGATGATCTCATGGCGGAGACGGATGCGCGGGTCACCCAACTCTTTACCCAAGGCAGCCATCATCGACGGCTCAGCATCATCTACATTGTGCAGAATCTGTTCAGTAAAAACAAAGAACATCGGAACATCAGCTTAAATGCCCACTACCTGGTGGTCTTCAAAAACCCGAGAGATACCACTCAACTGCTGCACCTGGCGAGACAGATGTATCCCGGCCGCACACCGTTTGCGTTGGAAGCCTTTAAAGATGCCACAACCCCTCAGCACGGGTATATGCTCTTCGACCTCAAGCAAGCCACCCCCGACCACCTTCGACTACGCACCGGCATCTTTCCCGGAGAGACCCACCACGTGTACATGCAAAAATAATGTAAACACACCCACAGTGGCGACCCCAGCTGGGGTGTGTGTATTTGATGATGGGGATAATAAAACGAATTAATACCACAGCATGGTTGACTTTGTCTCTGTTCTCTGAAGTAGATAAAAAGAGCAGAGTTGTGGGTTCTAGCATTAGTTGTACATGATGTCTGCGCGAGTACGGAAGCACGCTCCGACGCTCCGTGTATTGAAGACAGCCCCACCCGAGTTGATCCGAACCATTGTACGCGGTGCGGACCCTGACCTTGTACGCTGTCTGTGCGAGATCGGGTACAACCTGTTAAAAGGCAACGTACCACTGACTCCGGCTCAGAAGACCAAGTTGGCCAAGCATAAGACAGGTCTCTGAACCCTAGTCCAGAAGCGGGTCCCTCAAACACAAAAGAAAAAGGTGTTACAGAAAGGCGGCTTTCTCGGGGCCATCTTAGCACCGTTGGCCGCTTCCGTGTTGGGTCCAGTATTGGGTGGACTCTTCGGTCGACAATGAACCACACGAAAAAAATGGTCCTCGTCGAACCACGCTTCCTTCAAAACCTCCAATCGCCCTACCCTGTCCCACCTACGGTGAAGACCATAAACACCCTCGATGGAGAGATGCAACAGATCTTACAGAGTCCGGGGTTAAGCGACAGTGAGAAAGTACAACGGTACAATGAGACGCTTCAACGGTACATGACGTTCATGGACCAATACAAAACCCTCTCTACCCCAGCACCACCACCACCACCACGTGACACACCGCCGACCTCAGCACCGCTCCAACAGCTGCCATTACCAGGGGTACCACCCACAGCCTCACAGTGGGTCGAAGACGAAGTCCTGAAGAGTGTACCTGCATCGTTCAAGAAACAAGCTGCCCTGGTATTACAACGGATGAAACAGAATCCTAACATGACTTGGAATGATAAAGGCGAACTCCTGGTACAGAATCAGGTGGTCCCCGGGACCCACATGACGGATTTAGTGAATGACCTGATGCGTCAACGTAGGTCGCACACGGATCCTCAAGGATGGGAGGTCTTCGCTCAAGGCTTGAAAGACATGCATGTACCACAGGAATTGGTGAGGAATCCCCAGCGCTGGGCCTTTATGCAGCGGACCCAGCAATCGCCGAGTGACCGACTACCTTCTTGGGAAGACGAATGGGAACCGGAGTCACCCTCCAAAACACCACCACCACAACGGGCACCTTCTTTTCAGACCTTTAAAAAACCACCCTTGATCAAGACACCCCACATCTCCAGAGCCGTGACACGTAGTAAGTCACCGCGACGAACACGACGCCGGACACAACCGCCCAAGGCCTGGAACACCAGCAGCAGCAGGACAGCTCAGTCGCCATGTTTTACCTCACCCTACCCAGTAACAGTTCGCTGGATGTGTTTCCTGACAACACCTTGACCAATTAAGTACGTCACCCAGTTACCGCAACCGTTGCATTTACCTGGACGATGGGAATGTGGCCTCGTGGATATCCAATACCCTTACTCGTGGTACAACGTGCGAGCCAATGAAGTGTGGTACGAGGTGACCTACGAAGGCGAAAACACCCGACTCACCCTCCCGGAAGGCCAATACGATACCCCCAAGGAGTTCATGCAGGGGCTGACAAGACTGTTGCATTATAAGGCTCTACGGGAGGTTACGAATGTTTCAAAACCCATCAAATCCTTTCCCTTCAAGAATCACGTGGACTTCGATTACAACGCACACAACGGCAAGGCACAGATCCTCCTCACCGCCAATGTGAGTGTCGTACTGAGTCCTATCCTACAGCAAATGCTGGGTCTCGCTCACGCGACCTACGCGGGTCCATCCGAGGACCATGGCCAGACCCCGATGGATATGAAGTCGGGTATGTACGCACTCTACGTCTACTCGGACGTGGTCGACAACCACATCGTGGGCGATATCAACACACCTCTGTTACGGGTGGTAACAGAGTGCTCCCCACTTTGTAAAAGACGTATGGAGAACAAGTCACCCACAGTTTCACCCACATGCTCTACCTACCCGTACGACAAACCGACATCAACACTATCACGGTGGATATAAGAGATGACACGGGACGACCGGTGGCATTCGAACGAGGAAAAGTGGTTCTGACACTTCATTTTCGACAAGCACGTGCTCCCCACTTTGTAAAATGAAGGTCCCTTACGAGTGTGATGCACGCAGCTATATGGACTATTATGCCCAACAGGCCGGGGTGGCCTTCCCGTCTTTAGTGGTGCACGCATGCAACGAGGACATGGGCTGGGAAACATACTCGGAAGCATCGTCAAAACGTTCCTGCCCTTGGTGACGCGTGGAGTGAAAGCGATCGGCAAACAAGCGGTACGCAGTGGACTGCAAGTGGCCGGTGATGTCTTGGGGGGTACGGCACCCAAAGAAGCCTTGAACCGGCGGGCCAAAGAAGCGGGAGGCGTCTTGGTCGCCAAAGCACAACGCAACGTAGGGAATAAAAGACCTGCACCACCGAGACCACACACCAGTCAACGACCGACCCAGCGACGATGCACATCGAAGACCCAGGATATCTTTTCTTAACCATGTCCTTGATCCACGCAGAGTCCTGCCCCTCCACCAACAGTGAATTTGATTTGTGGACCGTGCCGCCCACACAAACCAGTGCCGAACAAGGATTATGGGTGGAGCATCTCCCGCTCTCCAGCATCAACGAAACAGGGCCCATCGAGTTCACCATCAGTAATGCGGATACGGCCTATGTGGATTTAGCCCATACGTACTTGTATGTGAAAGCCAAGGTCGTCAATGGGGATGGCTCCAGAATCATCCAAGCTGCAACGGTGGGCCCGACGAATCTCTGGCTGCACTCGATGTTCCAACAGGTGGATATTTTTCTCAGCGACAAACTCATCAGTGACTCGACCAACACGTACCCCTATCGAGCCTACATCGAGACGCTGTTGTCGTATGGACGAGAGGCTAAAAAATCTCAGCTGACAGCCGCTTTATTCTATCAGGACACAGCCGAGCACATGGACACGGTGGACAATGAAGGATATAACAAACGGAAGGCTTTCACCGCGAACGGCGCCTCGGTGGATCTCATGGGTCGACTACACGCAGACATGTTCATGCAAGACCGGTACCTCTTGAACAAGATCCCCATCAAAATCCGACTGATACGCTTTCGACCTTCGCCTTGATGGCCACTAACGTAGACGGGCATGCAGCTGACTATAAGATTGTCATCCAAGACGCAGTCCTGTATGTCCGAAAAGTGAAACCGAATCCAGCCGTTCAATTGGGACACATGAAAGCCTTGGAAACAAAACCAGCCCAGTACCCTATCCGACGTGTACAAACCAAAGTGTTCTCTGTGCCTGCTGGAAATATGAGCGCCAACCAAGAAAACCTGTTCCTGGGGGAACTACCCAAGCGATTGATCCTGGGCTGTGTGGAAAATACCAGTTTCAGCGGAGCCTACCCAGAAAATCCGTTTGACTTTAAACATTTCGGCATCAATTTTGTGGCCCTGCATGTGGATGGACAACAGGTCCCAGCCACGGCCTTAACACCGAACTTTGGGCGCAGGAATTTCATTCGAGCCTATCAGAGCCTGTTTACAGCCACCGGTCAAATCAACCAGGACGAAGGGAATATGATCAGTCGGGAGAACTACGCGAACGGATACACGTTGTTCTGTTTCGATCTGACCCCCACCTTAGAGAACGACCATCAGCTGGCCCTGGCCAAGCAAGGCAATTTACGGTTGGAAATCCACTTTGCACGAGCCCTCGGGACCACCGTCAATGTGATCTGCTACGCCGAGTTTGACAACATCATTCAAGTGGACAAGGCGCGCAACGTCCTGTGTGACTTCTCCACCTAACATGGATACAGACCAGATAACCATCGTGCTGGAGAATGACCCAGGGACACGTATGGTCTTTCAAGGGGTGTTCGCCCGAGATGTGTTCCCATTAGACCGTATGTATCCTGCTGCTTACGTTCTCAACACGGACCCGATGGATCGGCCCGGTGAACATTGGGTGGCCGTGTACTTGACAGAAGCGCAGGGCGAATACTTTGACCCGTACGGCCTGCCACCCCTCCATCCCGATTTAACAGACTTCATGGATCAAGGCACAGAGACGTGGTGTTGGAACAGTCAAACGTTGCAAAGCCTGACCAGTAGCGTGTGCGGACAATATTGCTTGTTTTACCTGTACCATCGATGCCGGGGCAGAACCTTATCTACCATCGTACAGATGTTTGACGAGTACCCCAAGGCCGAGGACCGCGATGTACTCGTATATGACTGGGCCGTCCATCATTTCAATGTACAAGCCCCGTTCTGGGCTTAAGTTCTTTCAATGTACAAGCCCCCTGTTCTGGGCTTAAGTTTACAAGCCCCCTGTTCTGGGCTTCAGTTCTTTCAATGTACAAGCCCCCTGTTCTGGGCTTCAGTTTTCACGTGGTTGTTCTCACGTTGTTGTTGTTACTGAATAAAAAAATGAGATCTCACCAAAAAACCCTGTCTTGTGTGCTTTCTATATGAGCATAATGCATGAAACTGGCTTTGAACACCGTATTAGCCAATCAGTGGCCTAGAATGGGGCAAAAGGTAACCCATCCATGTTCAGAAAACATTACCCGGGTGTACAAGAACCTGGATGTAGGCGCGGACGTAGGCGAAAGCATCCTAGTACCTGGATGTAGGCGCAGACTTGAGCGAAATTCTAGTACACGTCCATTGGTTCTTTTATCGATCGCTCATTGGCTCTTTTTCTCGACCGCTGATTGGTCCAAATGGAACTGCCCATCCTTCCCAGGTTAATTTACAATCCCCTTTTTGGGTTCAAGCTCTGTATATCGATGCCGCAACATTGTTGCCGAACCTTGCCGAAAGGGAGACCTTGGACCTTTTGACCTGGATGTGACCTGTGACCTTTGACCTTTTGACCCGACATTCATCCGCGCACTGCCGGTGATGACGCGCGAGCGCGTGCGGCCGGAGAACCCGCGCGCGCGCGCGCTGCGGCCGGAGTAACCCGCGCGCTGCGGCCGGGGCGGGCCGGGCCGGGGAAAACCCCACAGACAGGTCAGTACATGCATTCCTATCATGTTCCCAGGTCACACCCCATTCACACAGACCCTCATGCATACCCGGATGCAGGCACAGACGTCAGCGAAATTCTGGCGGGAAACCCCCCCCCAGACAGGTCGGTACATGTCCTATCATGTTCCCAGGTCACGCCCCATTCACCCAGACCGGAAGTGACGTCATACCCCTAATTTTACATGCACCCACCCATGACTGGATGCCCCTTCACGAATGCTTCACTTTGATACCTCATTCGACTCCATCGGACCATTAGTGGCCCACCTAGACCGCAAAACGTCTATTTCCATACCCTTTTCCCACAATTCCCTGTCTGCGCATGCGCAGAATGTGGACAACGGCCGAGACACTACTCCAGGCGTGAGGTATCAATGTGAATACCTTCTTGGGAAGCCGAATGGGAACCGGAGTCACCCCCCAAAACACCACCACCACAACGGGCACCTTCTTTTCAGACCTTTAAAAAACCATCCTCGATCAGGACACCCCACATCTCCAGAGCCGTGACACGTAGCAAGTCACCGCGACGAACACGACGCCGGACACAACCGCCCAAGGCCTGGAACACCTATTAAAACCAACAGCAGCAGCAGGACAGCTCAGTCGCCATGTTTTACCTCACCCTACCCAGTAACAGTTCGCTGGATGTGTTTCCTGACAACACCTTGGCCAAGTACGTCCCCCAGTTACCGCAACCGTTGCATTTACCTGGACGATGGGAATGCGGCCTCGTGGATATCCAATACCCTTACTCGTGGTACAACGTGCGAGCCAATGAAGTGTGGTACGAGGTCACCTACGAAGGCAAAAACACCCGACTCACCCTCCCCGAAGGCCAATACGATACCCCCAAGGAGTTCATGGGTGGGCTGACAAGACTGTTGCATTATAAGGCTCTACGGGAGGTTACGAATACTTCAAAACCCATCAAATCCTTTCCCTTCAAGAATCACGTGGACTTCGATTACAACGCACACAACGGCAAGGCACAGATCCTCCTCACCGCCAACGTGAGTGTCGTACTGAGTCCTATCCAAATAGACAAAGAAAAGTATATAGAAATTCTGTTCAACCCTCCATCAGAATGTGGTAGAATAGCAATGTACATACATAATATGTACATATATAGGAACGAACAGATAAATCCCAAACCCAGCTGAGTATACTTAGTTCTATCTTCTTTCTTTACAAATTGATATTGCAACAGTAACAGGCTTTATCTCTATCAATTGTCTTTTATATTATTTTGTTATTATTATGTCATTTGCCATACTCTATATATGTGACAGAGTCGAGCACTAAAACGAATTGAATTGTAAGCTTGACGTTAGATGGAACTCGGCGATGCTAGCGGGAACATTCTAAATTGGCATCGTATTGTCGACATAGCCACCACGACACAATGTTGGAATGCCATTTGCCTTCAGCGATATCTTCCTTCTTGGTGAACCGAGCTGTAGTACTGATTCTGTTGGATATTTTTCTATGGAGGAGGAATAAGCTTCCAACCCACGCTATTACAGCCCACACGCTATTGTGTGTCCCAACACATCTATTGAGGACGTTTTGTCCGATGTTTTTGAGAAATATATATTGTTGTGTTCTGAAACTTATCACTAGTTCAATGCAAATATTATAGTATTCAGTTAAAACATTACCAAACAGCATCCAGTAACTATCTGTTTGAAACATTTTCTGTTTTGGGTGGTCATTCTCTTGTCATTCACTTTCAGAACACACCAATTTTTGTTTCTCAAAAAATCAAACAAAACGTTCTCAATAGATAGTTGGGACACACAATAGTGTGACCAATTAGCGTGTAGGTTGTAATAGCGTGGGTTGGAAGCTTATATTCCTCCTCCATAGAAAAATATTCAACAGAATGAAATGAAATTTTACACGAGTATACAAACTAGTATTGTCTTTATTCTGTGCTATCTAATTTCTGCTTTGGTGGTAAACTTGGCGAATTTACACCATTGAAAAGGCTATCGACCACTTCAAATGCTTGGATTTCCATGGAACATTTCAGATATTTACTAAACATAATATTTTCCGATGAGTTGATTTTCTGACTATTTGTCAGAATTGGCGAAATTCAGTTTCCTTACAGTAAACATTTTCTATTGAGCAATTTCTAACCGCACTGAACAGCGCGCCACGACAAGGGAGCACTTACTGTTTTCCTTCACAATGTGGTTCACTGGCAAATGCTGCATAGGAAATCAACGTTAGCAGTAGATAACGACTGTTCCACAAACTTTGTGATGGTGGATTTTTTTCTTGGTGGGTGCATCATTTGTGTGAAATAACGGGACTTACTAGTTAGAATGTAACGTTTTATTGGTGCAATGATATTCATAACAACTCAGGTTTATTTATACAACAAAATTGTCACCAGTAATGCAATTAATCAACAGGCTACCCTGTATAAATATGGTCAAATAAAATAAAAAATAAAAAAGTAATGGAATAAAACTTGTATAAATAACGAAATTCAAACACCCACGCTAATTGATTACACAGATCGGCAAATATCCGAAGTAGCCCCTGTGCGCTTCTATAGGCACCCAAACTTAAAACGCTCGGTTGGAAACAATGACAAAATTATACAGAAATAATCTCGACAGTTTCTTCTTTATTCCATGGAAGTCTTTAGTCCAGGGGTGATTTAGTTATTAACCAAGAGTAAAAATGCAGTAAAATTGGTCGCTAATTGGTCACACTAGGCTGGACATCCGTCAAACTCAAAGCACTCCTTGTCAAAATGTGCTGAGCATAAACGCGAATGTTTACCGGGACTAAATAGCCCGCACTGGCCACTCACGAATTCTACCCATTTCGCTCTTAATACGTGCATCCGACGGGAAGGTGTACGTGAAAGCTTAACTGTGTCTTTCCTTTGTTGGAATTGTTTCCATACTCAATAATCGCACAGTACACCATGATCATGTTTTTTCCCCCTCTCGGAGCTCACTACGAATCCGAGCTTCGTCATCAAAGCACAATGACGTCATAAATCAAGGGCGATAATCATGTCGCTTTCAGCTGTCAGATTTTTCGTCCAGATCACAAAGGGTTTTATGCGTATTCATAATGGCGTTTTTTTTTCAAACATTCTTTCTCAAACAAATTTATGTTTTGTTATATCTTAAATCACACAGAAACAAACCCAACAAACACTATCCACGATTACTGCAAACCGATAAGTTTTATAATGGTTTCAAATACTCTCCCAATCAGGGCGTTTCGCCATTTGATCGCTCTCCCTGTGTGGGCGTTTCCAATCGCCAAGGAACAGGAAGTGTTTCTGAGTTTATTATGACACAAACCCCCGTTGAAATGGCTTCTGCTGAAGCGAAACAAATTATTTTTGCCATATACATGAAACTGCCCTCGTAGAATTACAGATTATAGATTTTACTGATAGTTTTTTTTAACATTCTGTGATTTTTCATATCGTAACCTGGCAAACTGTGCCAAATGTCCCGGCGTAAATATGATCTGATTACCCATGTAACGTGCATCCTCATTATCCCCGAACACTCCTGGGTACTCTGCGAGAGTTAATTTGTATGCCTACCGCGAGAAATATGTATTTATGAGTGATTCTCACCGTCGCTGCTGCAGGCCATCTTCCGAATCCGCCATGCTGTCCCTCCAAGACCGTGCCCCAAATCTCATAAGAGGGCGTTGGCTCTCCAAGAGCGCGCTTTCCTCCCCAAGACGGTGCTTTGACTGTACGGCGTGCCTAGGCTATTATTGGACACCTAGACCCAGCGGGGCTATTTTCTGGGAATATTACATCACAACTGTAATACAAATTTAATTTAACAGTTGAGTTACAAAGACACGCTGATAAATTTCTGTTTACTCACGGAATTTGTGCACGTTAAGTCCTCATGCGGGTTAGCTCTGGTATAGCCTTGTTCCATACTACGTGAGAACAACAAGTTCTCACGTAGTATAGAACAAGGCTATACCAGAGCTACATGCGGGTCGGAAATAGTCTCACAAATTTGGGTGAAAAAATGCACCAGAAAATTTCCTCCAGTTTCAGAGTTTCATTCCTGATTGCAGGTTTGATTAAATTCAAAGAAATTTGGCTGAAAATGTTCCCACAAATATGGAGAATCTTCAGTTTGAATCTCAGTGTTTGGCAGACGATGTATATTTCTCCCGCCACTCCGTCTGAAAACAGAGCAATTCCGGGGAGCAGCCAGTTTACGATAGCATGACATGTGACTCACAGTGGCAATAGCACTGATTGACAGCCAAGGATAATGGACACTCCCAAAAACTGCAAAATTTGGGACCGGTTGAATCTTCGACGCTCATTCCAAAACTCATTTGTGGGCTACACTATATTCTTGGATGTTTACTAAAGACTGGGGGACAAACAATTTTACAGTAAGTGGATTAGTTTCAAATAAATCCATCACTGAAAAAGTGTCCAATAACTGGGCGCAAACTTGCATTTTCATACCGTGGATGGTCCCTGCCTTTCAACTATTCCCAGTCTCTCCCCGTATTTTTCCCTGCAGACTCTTATTCATAAAAAGTGTCTAGTAACCTAGCTCTGGTTTAGCCTTGTTCTATACTACGTGAGAACAACGTTGCTCTCACGTAGTATGGAACAAGGCTATACCAGAGCTACCAATAACCGGGCAGTCATGCTATGTCGCCATTGGAATTTCAAAATTGGACCACGGAATCGAAGAAGAGGATTTGTGGAGATTTCTTTAGCACATGTCATAAACGAGCCAACCAACGAAAGAAGAAAAGAAAGAAAGTAGATGTAGTTCCCATGCTTTCTAAATTCTAGTAAGGGGCCCTTAGTGAGCTTCCAAAATGGCACCAATTACTGTCCAATCCAGTCTACTTGCAAGCTGGTGAAGATTGTTCCACAGGCGCCGGCCCTAATAATGTTAATTTCAGTGAAATAAAAGTGAAATTGTCAATATATTAAATGTTGTTGTTGTTTACAACACGGCATATACAAATATAGACACGACATATGATATTCACTAATTTCTCTTTAAGCAACCAAATTTACATAATTAGTGCAGCTGCCTGTGATTGTTCCAATAGATATCCGGCGTGCTGGAGAATGACCTGAAATTCATATCGCCTGGTTACAGTGATGCTCCTTCCACTTCTGCTCACAGACCCTCGCATGAAGACATCAGCACTCAACAGCTCATCGGCCCTTTTTCTCAAGTTAATGAATAGGGCGCAAAGGTAATAATAAGTGCGCCATGGAGATGTTCGAGTTACCACCAGGGAAATGTATTTGTCGTCGACATAGCGTTGAGGGAAGGGAGACGCTATGAATCTTAGCTAGTAGAACGTCCACCAGCAGGACACATCTATCACCTAGCCCGAAAACATCGGCTAAGGAGTCTATTTTTTTTTTGGTTGTTGTTGCTGACCGAAAGGAAAAAAATAAATAAGACGTCAGTCGCTCGAGATCTTTAACTGCACACGGCGTGGGGAATTGAGACAGAGGCACAAAAACATTTTATCGAATAAATAATATGATTTGGCATCTCCAGCACTATGACAACCACCTAATGACTCCTTTAATTAGATGGAATCTGCCATCAAACACGGATTTTGTCAACAAAACCGTTGTGTTTCTTTCTCCATAGTTTACAGGGACATGCGCAGAATGGGGTTGACCTTTTGACTCACGTCATCAAGAAATGAATCCATGTTGGTTTTAAACCAATAGCGACGTGTGTTTATTCACGTGATCAGAAAGGTCACGAGATCAAAATAGCGAAGGTCATATTCTCACAAGATGTCAGAAAGGCGCGAAAACGTTAAAATCAATGAAGGTTTTTTCTCACACATTTGATCACATTTTGTCAGCATCAAAACAGTCGTGATAGATGGTACATGGACAAAGAAGCTCAGGTCGGTCAAACTGTATCAAATTGGCATATTTTTTTCTCTCCCATTTCGTTATTTTCGCCAGCGAAAAGCCGCTTTTCGCGACATACATTTTTATCGCTAAAATTTAACCCACCCTCGATCTGGGCTGTGATAGGAATGCCACGCCCCCTTACCTATATTCACCTATCACAGCCAGAGTATCTGGGTTAATCCATCACCAGGACGGTTTCGCCGTGTGATGTTATATGCCGTTTCTTCGTCTGTATTTTAACAGCAAATCTTCCGGATTAGATATTAAATAAATATTTTAACAGTGAAAATGTCTGTATTTGCTTTAAAATGCCCATTTGAGCCGAATTTTCAACATGTAAATGTAGGTCAACCAAACAGTCAAATACAGCAAGGGCTATAACTCTCTCGTTTGGGATCTTAAAAATACTGCACTCATACCCAGACATCACCTTTGTCTCAAGACATCTTAAGACGTCTTAAGACATAACGATGCAATGTCTTGAGACGTCTTAAGACATGTTCATGAAATTACGTTTTTCAAGACGTCTTAAGATGTCTTGAGACATGTCCTCAAGACACGCTTCATTTTCCATCCCAGTGTCTCAAGACATCTTAAGACATTCAGTAGGAAAAAATCAACAACAGGCAATGTCTTGAGACGTCTTAAGACATGGTCATATAATTTTGTGCACCAAGACGTCTTAAGACGTCTTGAGACACGTCCTCAAGACATGCCTTATTTCCAGCCCCATGTGTCTTAAGACGTCTTGAGACAGTGTATGTCTTGAGACATCTTAAGACATTCTCAGGATGATGCATTCGAAGACGTCTTGAGCCTTTATTTTGAAAGTGAGAAGTTAGTAGTGTATAAAGCGCATTTCGATACATATTCGGTGTGGAGTTGTGGCTGTGGAATGTGGCGTGTGGTGTGACCTTTGACCTTTGACCTTGCGACGCGGACGTCCGTGTAACCACAGTACTATGTAACCGTGAAATTTGATATTATTTTGGGGTGGGGGAGGAAAATGTGGGTTTAATGTGGGCTGACCTTGGCTCTGGGGTGAAATTTGGACGGTGGGTGCAAGGGCAACTTAGAGAATAGAGAAGAGGTCACGTGATAAGCCTGGTGGATACCAAAACTAGGCTTTCTCCTGAAACAACACGTGACTAGGGAGATGTGTCTAGGGAGGCCTTAGTAGTATATAAAGCGCATCTTTGTGCACCTGGACACCAGGAGGCGCCACCAGTCTTGTGACGTCACTTCCGGTTCCGGTCACGTGACCGGAAGTACTTTTGACCCCTGCACATGCGCACAATACCGGATATTAATAATGATGCGCAGGGATCAAAGGGTACTTCCGGTCACGTGACCGGAACCGAAAGTGACGTCACAAGACTGGTGGCGCCCCCTGGTGTCCACGTGCACAAAGATGCGCTCTATGACCAAAGATCACCTTTTACAATACCGGATATTAGTAATGGTGCAACAAAGGTCACTGCCGCGTCACGTGACAGCCTGGAGTTATCTCCCCCTAGTTCCAGTTTTTGCCACCATGGCAACGAGGGACCTGCCTCGAACGCATTTATAATGTGAACTTTCAAGATGGAGATTTTCAAAATGGCGACCGCACAACGTTCGTCCTATGTTAATCCCGGAATGCATGTCATCAAGCAGGGTCCCCAACAATGTTGCCAGCACTATGCTCAGCATAAATAGCAAGTGGGGAACCCTCAGTTTCTCAATACACACGGGTCGGTCCGTAATAAACATAATCTATAGGTGCTGTACGATGTTATTATGACGACTCAAGGATCAGTGCGATCCCAGGGTCGAGCGTTTATTGTCCAGTGTATCTCCGCAAAAAATAAACATACAAAATGACGGCGCTGGCTGTGGGGATTCTCTTTTGACATCACGACATCGATCGTGCTGCCCTCTGGAGGCAAGGAAGACAACTTTGACTGAGCGATTCCTCTGTGGCGCAAATTCCGGGTTATCTCCCCTGATTTGCACATTTGCATCTATACGGGGAATGCCTGTATGGGGTATACGGGTGGTCATTTTTTTTTTCTTGTGGATTTTACTATGGGTTGTGGGAACTTGTTTTCTTCGTCTCGAGGTAGGGTGCACTCCAGGGATTCTTCCATTCGGCATGGAATAGATTATGGGTTCGTCTTCTTTTTCGGCCACCAATTGACGTAAAATCTTCAACGCAAATCACTTATATGTATATATTTTCTGAAAGAGCATTTTTATTTTAAGATATAGCACTGCTATGTTATAGAAAAATGAATCTCGAACATTCTCCTCCATGCCTGTTTCATTTTTCCTAGAAAACCCCTTAAAATGTTGAAAAAATTGTCAAATTAGGCTCAATTTCCAGAAAAATCTGTAAGAGCGATTTCAACTTACTCACGTTCCCTGGTCCGGTCTCAACTTAAAAAGGCAAAAAAAAGTTGGGGTCAACCTGTCCGTTTTTTGTCAGATTTTCTTCCCGTAAATAAGTCATAATTTTTAGGCACGCCCAAGGGGCATAACTGAGGCAGGACAAAATTTACTTCATGAATCCGATCAGCGTGTAGACGAAGCCAGCCATCGATCTTTACGTGCTCGTTTGCAGCGTTGATAATGCTGAATAGGATGGTATTGTAGATATAAGCTATTAAGAAGACAAGAAGAATTATGATGTAGCAGTACACGGGCAGTCTATCGTATTATGAAATTAGACCGGGGCCATTACTACGAAACGGTGGAGGGCCACCGTAGAACACGAGGGGAGGAGTCTAGAAGCTAAGCGGTGAAATTTTTTGAAAAGTTCAGGTATAGGTTGGGTCTGGATAGGCCCATACTGGCTCAGTGGACAATGTTGAACCTAATGGGAAATCCACACATGCGCATTGCGGTATGGGTTATAGGATCTTGTTTTTCACGTCTCACCGCGTAGAACACGATGGGCGGGGTCCCGAAGCGATTGGTTGAAATTTTGGTAAAAAGTCACTGTGCGCATGCGTAGTGGGTAAATAGCGCTGGGTGGACGTTTTAGGGTCTATGTGAGCCCCTAGTGATCCGATTGGGTCGAGTGAGGTATCATTGTAAAGCATACGTGAGTGAGCATCCGGCGGGAGGAGTATGACGTGGAACTGACTTCATTCTGCGCATGCGCAGTAGACAAAAGGCATGGAAATAGACGTTTCGGGGCCGAGAGGGGCCAAATGGTCCGATTGAGTCGTGGGAGGTATCAATGTGAAGCATACGTGAGGGAGCATCCGACGGGAGAGATGTGACGTGAAACTGACGTCATTCTGCGCATGCGCAGTAGACAAAGTGTATGGAAATAGACGTTTTGGGGCCGAGGTGGACCCCTAGTGATCCGATTGGGTAGGAGGACGTGTCAATGTGAAGCATGCTTGAGGGAGCATCCGACGGGAGGGGTGTGACGCGGAACTGACGTCATTCTGCGCATGCGCAGTAAACAAAGTGTATGAAAGTAGACGTTTTGGGGCCGAGAGGGGCCCCTAGTGGTCCGATTGGGTCGATCAATGTGTAGCATACGTGAGGGAGCATCCGATGAAGTGGGTGAGACATGGAGCTGACGTCATTCTGCGCATGTAAAATTAGTATTTGTCCCTAAAATATAAAAGCGGAACACGGACTTTACACCTAAACCATGGAGAATCATGGATATTTTGGGGCCAAAATGGTCCAAATGAACTCCAAGAGTGAGTGAGTGAGTGATTGAGGCGTGCCCAACACCCGTGAGGCGTGCTTAACGCCCGTCTTAACGCATGGACGCACTAACGATGGTGAGTGAGTGGGTGAGTGAGTGAGTGGTCATATAAGGTAAGTGAGTAAGTGGTCATATAAGGTCGGTTGTACACCATTAGCCTCAGTCTGTAATCACGCTCCGATCAGGTACCATGTCGAGTACATGTACGTTCTGTCAGAAGACACACTCTCGTCGCGACAATATGCTCAGACATATTCGTCTAATGCATAGACAAGAGACACCACTGAGTCTCGCTATAGGTCCACCAAGTGGAGTAGAGCATCCCTACACGATGACGGTGAGCGGCCCTACGGAATGTGGAAAGACGTCCTGGGTGATGAAATTCTTAGAGGAAGGTGTGGCAACCCCAGCTCCGACACGCGTTGTATGGTGTTATAGCCAATAGCAGCCCGCGTACGAAACTACGCGATTACAGAATGTGAGTTTCATCCCAGGAATTCCTCACGATATCGATCAAGTGTATTACTTCGACCCCGAGCAGACCAACGTGGTAGTGCTAGATGACCTGATGAGTGCGGCCAACGACAATTCGAAAATCGTGGACCTATTCACCAAAGGGTCCCATCATCGCAATCTGTCTGTCATCTATTTGACTCTATTTGAATCTCTTTCCTCAAGGGAAGGCGTCCAGAGATATTGCCTTGAACTGGCAATACTTTGTGTTGTTCTCCAATCCCATCGATAGAGCACAAATCCGTGTGTTTGGTAGTCAAATTTATCCTCAGAACATCGACCATTTCATGCAGACGTTTCAAGGCGCGACAAGTCGTCCGTACGGTTACCTGTTCGTAGACTTAAAAGCTCATATCCCCGAAGATCGCCGGTTGACGACCCACCTGGGCGAGGAGTTACCACAACCTCATATACCCCTACACAATCCAGCGAGTCCACACCTGGCAGCACCCGTTCAGCAGCAGCAACCCGCCCCCATACAGCGGGTCCCCCATACCATCAGTCTCGGAATATCACCCAACCGTGAAGGATCAACCCAAACCCGTACAAGGGAATGAACACAATGTGAACTCGAGGCTATGAAAGGATTTGTTCAAAGAAAGCATGGACGCCGAGATGGGCGAGACGTTGGGGGCCACAGAAAACAAGTTTCACCACAAAGGGTATTCGAAGGAGGAAGCCGCAATTTTAGCCCATAACAGATTGGCACCCAGACTAGACAAGCTTTACGTCCGCAGTATGGCGACCTCGTGACTCATATGAAATTGTTGGACAAGGACCCGGTTCATATGGAAATCGAAAAAACAGCGTCGATGTTGAAAACCTCGAGCATGAACTGGAAAACGACGCTTCCAAATTCAAGTACTTTCGTTCGGCCTTTCTACTTCACCTTGGGTGTTTACACGAGTGTTTATACCAGTGGCACTATTCCTGCACAGTCTAGGTATAAAGTACCATTTTTATATCGACGACTCCCTGCTAAGGAATGTCTGCAGTTAATCCTAGACACGCAGTTTGTCTTAAGGATACTGACTTCTCTGGGTTACCTCCCGCAAGAAAAGAAGTCAGAACTGACTCCATCGCAAAGGCGCAGATTTCTGGGGTGAAATACGATACGCTACTAGCTCTCGCCAAACCCCCAGAAGATCGATGGCAAAAGATAACACGATAATACCTCAGTTCCTCAAGTTATCTCAAGCCAGGGCTCTACACTTTGCTGCGATAATCGACCTCTTGACGTCCACACAGGACGTAACACCAAGAGGGCGGTTGCAGCTTCGTCCCTTAATGATTTACTTCAATCATCAATGGGTCGAATGTGCAAACAATTGTTTCAGGATATGCTGCCGTTACAGTATCCTGGCCTGCTCGATGACACTTAGGCCAAAAGCGATTCTGGCCGGAGATTAAACTTTCCAAAACGATGTCTTCGATGCCTACGAGAATTGTAAACATACATAACGCGACTCCCCCAGCGTGGGTATGATGTACTGGAGGGATATTAAAATGATTGATCTCTCATCCTTGTTGTTGTTTTTCTCTCATCTGTCTACATCATGGCGTCAAGGCATTATGCTAGGGCGTTAAGGCGTAACGATGGGCGTTGACGGGCGTCACTGCATTTCGATGTATTGGTGACATTTCCATGAAAATCAGAGCTTTTAGGCTAATTCACCAGGGCGTTGAAGCATTGAACTTGGCGTTGGCGGGGGTTGCTACAAGATGACACCTCACACGACGCATTCGGACCACGGATGGTCCATCTCTACCCCAAACACTTTCCTTCACACCCTCAAAATGCTCACTTTGGCTATTACTCCTACTGATGACGTCACCAATGAAGTCACAGATGACGTGGACATCCCTCAAATCGTGGTCTATACCACGAAAGCTACAAAATGACACCCCACACGACATATTCGGACCAAAGATGGTCCATCTCTACACCAAACACCTTCCTTCACTGCCCCAAAATAACCACTTTACTTACTACACCCAGCTGCGCATGCGCAGATTGACGCGATTTGCAATAAAAAAAACATGCCGTTCTGACTCTACCCCACAAAAGCTTCACTTTGACACCTCCCATGACCCATTTGGACGAATAGTGGTCCACCTAGACCCCAAAACGTCTATTTTCATACCCTTTTCCCATAATTCTCTGTCTGCGCATGCGCAGAATATTGAAAACGGACGACACATTAGTCCACTCTTGTGCTCCTCCATGAGAACTTCAAAATAAGACCTCATACGACTCAATCGGACCATTAGTGGCCCACACCTAGTCCCTTCCAATGCCCTTTTCCCACAATTCCCTGTCTGCGCATGCGCAGATTGTTGAAAACCGATAACACACTAGTGCAGGCGGATGCTCCTTCACGAATGCGTCACATTGATACCTCACTTGACGCCATTGGACCACTAGTGGTCCACCTAGACCCCAAAACGTCTATTTCCTTACTCTTTTCCCACAATTCCCTGTCTGCGCATGCGCAGAATGTTGAAAACGGACAACACACTAGTCCAGGCGGATGCTCCCTCACGTATGCTTCACATTGATACTTCACTCACCTCCATTGGACCATTAGTGGTCCACCTAGGCCCCACAACGTCTATTTCCATAGACTTTGTCTAACGCGCATGCGCAGAATGACGGCTCCCTCAGGTATGCTTCACATTGATACCTCACTCAACCCAATCGGTCCACTAGGGGTTCACCTAGACCCCAAAACGTCCTCCCAGCGCTATTTACCCACTACGCATGCGCACAGTGACTTTTTCAAAATATTTCAACCATTCGCTTCGGGACCCTACCCATCGTGTTCTAGGTGTTGAGATGCGAAAAACAAAACCAAACAACCCATACTACAATGACCAGGAGTAAATTTCCCATTAGGTTCAACATTGGCCAGTGGGCCAGTATGGGCCATATGGTAGACATACATATGCTATTTACAACCTTGGTTTGTAGCCTATGACTCGTGGTCTAATGGATACGTGCCTGCCTCTTGATAAAGCGACCCGGGTTCGATTCCCACTAGGACCCTTTACATTCTGCCACTGTATAAAGAAACTGAGGGTTCCCCACTGGTCATTTAACATGGACAAATAGATGGCAATATTGTCGGGGACCCTGTGGAATACCATGGATGCTTCGGAAGGGTAGATAAAGGCTATCTATTGTCCCGGAGAGGGCCGGAGATTGCCGGAGATAATCGGACATTATATTCCTGGACATTGCCGAAGATGACCGAAAATTATATTCCCGGAGATTGCCGGACATTGCCGATGATTCTCACGAAAACCCGCGTATTTGGGACTACTTTCTGTCCGCTGAGGCAGACCGCATCACCGCCAGACATAACGGCATCACCGCGGAGAAATACATCCCGCAAAGGTTGGAAGTGACGTCACCATGGCAACCACGTGACCTTTGCCGGAACTATAGTGCACTTGACCGGTGTGACCGCCACAAGTTTAAGTGCACAAAGGTCAATGTGACCGAATATCGGTTGACTATACTACTTATGTGCTCTTAAAATCTCTAAATTATAATTAACCGAATTCAGAGAAATTCATGCCACACATGCAAGTATTTCCGATTTCGATTTAGCCCTGCAAGTTGAACAAAAAAACAGCACTTCACCCGGTCAAAATATTCAACCTAAACATTTCTCAAATTTGAGTTTTAAAAGTTAGAATCGAGTATTTAGTTCTATGGAGGTGTTTACATTGCTACTACTTATATAGAAGGTGTATCCACATTTTTAAAAAAATAGACGATTTTACGTCCCGCGAAAATGTGGATACACTTCCTATATTGGCGATGTATCCACAAAAAAACCGCCAAATTACCGTTACGCCACCATTATGTTATTTGATAGCATTACAATTTGGTACCATGCCCAGTTCCAACGTCACTTTCGACTAGAGTGTTTCAATACAGGACAAATAAATCCTCTTGATGAATTCGTTGCAAAAGCAATTGCATGAAATCGATCCAGGTGGGCAATTTTTAGTTTTTATTTGATATTAACCCATTCTTTCCACTTGTTACTGGTAATCAGATTTTTATTTTTTTACTTTCTTTTTCTAAAATCACTCTTTTCAACAGAAAAGTATATTGCTCTTTGAAAAAGACAGTAGTTATCATGACATAGAAGGGGAGATCTAACTGCCCCCTGACTATTTATTAATTAATCATTCTAAACTTTATATTGTTAGCCTTGTTTGCCGTATTAATTAAAAGTGTGTGAATTGGTGGAGAAAATCGCAAAGGTGCGCTGCAAACCGCAGTTCTCTCCCCTTATTAGTATCGCCTAAGTTGCCACTAGACGGCGCTTCGATCGTAGCAGACGACAGCACAAAGGCCCAGCACAAAGTGAGTGAGACAGTCGAAAATTATTTTCCTTTGGTACCTCTGAGAATGAATAAGACTGATTGATGCAACTTGATATAGAGAAGCTGAAGTCAACGTTCAGATCGTATTTGGGCGGTTGTTGCTGTTGTTTGGACGAGCGCAACACCACGAGGACGAGTGGACATCCACAGTCTGAACCAGACAACAACAACAACAACAACAACATAACATTGAGCTGCCTGTGCCTGCATCACGTTTTGCTGTCGGTTGGAGGTCTTCAGTAGCTGGAGGGAGATGTTTAATGGCTCCTTCAGGTAAATGAACAAAACAGCAAAATGGTTGTCAGTCGTCACGGTCTGATTTTACCACATTTTGAACCAAGAATTTGTCTTGAGAGCACAACAATGTTTTTTTGTTAGACGGAAGAGTGAAATTTAGCAGATCATCTGGACACGATTTGTGCATGTTCATTTTGTAATTTCTACAATAACATAGGTCAAATACACCCCCCACCCCCTAAAAAAAATCAAATTTCCCCTCACAGTTTTGCAAAATTATACCTCTGTACATTAGTTCAACAAGCTGAACCCTACTGACATTTAATTTTGTGATATTGATTATGTAGGGTTCAGCCGTTGAACCGAAATTTCCTATCGCAAAATTTTCGCCTCCCGACCTGGGTAACAGCGGGTGGATTTGCGCTCATAAAAATCGATAATACCTACCTCTTTGTGCTCGTTTGGATAGAATACGTATTTGCCTACTTCCCTGGCCATTTATTTTCTCTGTCCAGCTCCTTTCATTTCCATAAACGGCAAAAGACACAAATATCATCGCCGACGATCTTCCAAAAACGAAATCTGCCGGCATTTTCGAACACTCTCGCGTGACCCTGATTCTCGCACGTGAGGTTATTCTAAATTCAGGATCACAAGAGACGGAAATACTGAATCCGCTCAGTCGACCCACTTAGGGAGATGAAAAATCCCATGAATTACCTTTCTCGGTATGTGCCTTCCATTATGCTCGATATCGATAGTTACAATTTTACATTTAAATGCAGATAATGTGACAGCCTTATGAATGAGCCGTTTCCGACCTTCCTGTCTATAATCCCAAATTTACAAATTAGTCTCGTGCCACCATAGTGACATTTCAAAATGGCGGCGGATTTCGTTTTTGGAAGATCGTCAGCGATGATATTTTTTTCTTTTGCCGTTTATGGAAATGAAAGGAGCTGGACAGAGAAAATAAATGGCCAGGGAAGTAGGCAAATACGTATTATATCCAAACGAGCACAAAGAGGTAGGTATTATCGATTTTTATGAGCGCAAATCCACCCGCTGTTACCCAGGTCGGGAGGTGAAAATTTTGCGATAGGAAATTTCGGTTCAACGGCTGAACCCTACATAATCAATATCACAAAATTAAATGTCAGTAGGGTTCAGCTTGTTGAACTACTCTGTACATTTAGTTCAACAAGCTCCTAACAACATTTTACATTGTCAATATCACAAAATTAAATGTCAGTAGGGTCAGCTTGTTGAACTACTCAGTACATCAACTTGGCTGGCTGTTTCCGGCAGCCCATAACTGGGGTACAGATCCCATAAGATTAACACTAAGAAATGCATTAATAAATCAACATCAGTAAATTCTGGTGCCCGATTTTCAAATTTCTCAAGAAAAACGGGCACCAGATCATGTTGTAGCATTGAAACTTTACCCCAGTTGTGCGGGTCACTGACTGCTGATGGAACAGCTGAGATATTTCTCTCCGCTTTCATTTAGCAAGAGTTGTCTAAGAGAATGTTACAATATTGCGAGCCCAACTGCCACTGAGCGTGGAAAAGAACATGCACAGTTTCAGAGATTTTCTTGGAATTTCAGTATTAAAATGCACAAATTACGTTGAGATGCTGTTCGGAATTGCTCTAAGAAAAGTGGTCCTGATATATTGCTGAAAGTCTGTGACCCTCGATATGGGAGATAGACAGTAGGACATTTTCCCTTTTGGACATTTTTCCCTAGGTCATTACTGTCTCTCACTCCCCCCTCCCCCCGCTCTCTCTATGTATTTCTTGTACATTTTTTTAAATCGATGATTCAAATTAAATTTGAGTTTGTGATTAGTCACTTGTGAGGCTGATAAAACAATAGAACAGTCACACGTAGGCCTATGGTGAGAAATTTAACCAATATGTTTTGCTAAAACTAAGGAAAATGGAAACCCAGAGCTTCATGATAAAATCCTGATGGGTGAAGATTGCCATCTGAGGGTAGCAGCAGGGTGTTAGCCAGGATGAAAAATCTGCCTGTCTAAATATCACATTTTGCTAGTTTTGGACAGGCTTCATCCCTGTTTCATATCTCTACCATATGTTAAATTTTTCCATTCTTGTCTGTCCAAATTTGAAATTGCCTGTCCAATGGACAGGTCTCTGACTATTAACACCATGGGTAGTGAGACTCTCACCCCAAATATTAGTGTTTTCCAAATTAAATTTGAAACATCCCCTAGCCCATATTATCTCTTGTTTCAAAGCATCTATGTCCCAGTATGCCCAGTAGGGCATGTATGGCCCAGTGCCAACAGTGATTGTAATATATATACTTTTAGGCCGACCATGATGAAAGTTATCATGCAGACAGACAGATTGATGGTGATATGTCTGATTCCATGAGAATGCCAATCCCTAAAAGAGGGAGAAGTGAAACCAGTTCAACATTGGCCAAACCAGCAATGGAAACAGTATTTGGGTAAGACCATGCATCCATGAGAAAACGGTTATACATAAAGACATAAAATGTAAGACCGAAATATTATTTGTCTTTCCCTCCACATATACTTTTAAAAAGTTGGGAAGGTAAATGTATCATTGTGTAGGCCTATACATGATTTGTCCCGCCTTTTTTTTACAATCACAATAGTACATATATGTGTAGGTATAGGTTTATTCAGAATGGTCTACCCATTTTCATCACATTCTTGGATATACCCCGTAACCTGTGAAGATATTTACCTCACATGTATCAATATGGGTAGCCGTTGGTGCAAATCTGAGAAAATCTGTTACTATATTTTCATGTATCCATGTTTGACATTGCAGAATACGAACCAACAACCTGCTTTCAAGTAGAAGAATTCCAGGAAACTAAAAGAGATCCAAAACAACAGCAACACCCACAAAAACACCCACAGAAATCGCCAGGGTAAGAGAAGGCAATGCATTGATAATATAGATGTTTAAAATTAATAAAGAAAATGAACATATCAACAACACACAGATGACTCATCACCACCATGTTGAATTTTCAAGGCCATACCATCCTATCACTGACAGAATTGCATCAAAGTTTTAGATTCTATGACTATCCTAATCATATTTTATACAATAATCATGTTTAGGTTTCAAATGCTATTCTAAAGGCAGGTTCACTTGAAATTGAGTTTATAAATGTTAACACTGATGTGTTCAAACCATGTTTAACAAAGGAGAAGAAAACACGGAGAAAGGCATAACTTCAAATGGAAAAGCCACCTTCCAAGTATCCACAATGAGACATCTATTTTTTGCGAGATTTTCTAGCTGATAATCAGCATTGAAAACAACATTGAGTTTTCATATCTCGCACACCGACTTAGATTGTCAGTTTTTGAATACACGTAGGTGTCACCAGGACATTTTGGTGAGCTCCTGACAGGTATCTCATTGGTTCTTGTAATAAGTTTCCACTTTAAAGAAGTCTGAGATGTGTAAATGGAGATGTGCGAATGCAAATACTCTGTTATTATGCCACGATGCATGAAGTTTGGCTGTTCCAACAGAACTGAGATTCACTGGTTTCCAATGGCCAACCCTCCTTTACTAAAGAAAAGGTTTCCCCTCCAAACTAGGAAGTGCATAAGCCTGGGCGACATCACATATTTAGACGAGCCAGGCTACAATGACAGCATTCTTAAATGACAATAATATGATGTTTGAATGCTGATTTATCAGCTAGAAAAATCGAAAATAAATATTTCTTCATATTTTTGAATTCTGAAGAGACATTTTTCATTTGCAGAAGCTTTTCCCAAGTGTTTTCATATATGGTCAATTCCACGTCACTCGCGTTACATTTTTTCACCATATTGGTTATATGATACCCCACCTGCCTCCAACAAAGAAAGTATACATGCACACATAATGCATAAAGACAACTTGGGCCCTAAAGTATTCATACAAATTTAAAGTGCTGTAATTGCATTAAAGACTTTTATTTTATTCCAGTTTGCGTACTCGTCACTCGCGTTACAGCAAAAAGGACATGGAAATTTTAGCCATAACTTCATTCTTGAATTAAGCTCAAGCCTTTACACACAGATGACAATTTAGTGGATCTGTTAATACCCTGTAGACCTCTTGAAATAACAATGCAATTAGGAATCCACTAAGTTGTTCCAATGTGTAACAGCTTGCTCGAATATCTTCCATGTCTCGTCACTCGCGTTACGTCACTCGCGTTACCTCTCATTTGAGGATACCAAAGTTTGAATGTTAGTGAACATTAAACACCACAAACCATAAAATTATGTTGTGCCATAAAAACAGATCTCAGATACAGTATAACTGAACAGAACTTTGTACATTTTATGTTCATCTCAGAGAAGGACATGCAATTAACATGCTTAAGGAAGTTCTGGAAATGTGAAAGACGAGCAACTGTTTGAAGGAACTGGACCATCTAACTTTCCAACAATTTGTTCCCGGTGGTAATAAACAGAATCACGGGGTGTAGGTATGGCCCGCTCCTGTATGGATCATCGCGGATATGAAATACTCGACGATACCGAGTATTTCACCAGGGTACACATCTTGGTCATACTTCACCAGACACCAATCCTTCACATGGAGAGTACCAATATCCGAGTCATTTAACGACACCTGTGACGTCATAGTATTGTCCCAAGTGCAGATTATTTTTCAAGAATCGTCTCCTAGCCACTACATATTATTTTCACACATGCATAGTCCCTTTAGTCAATTAGTGCAGGGAGAGACTCACTTGATATTGCTTCCAGTGAGCACTTTGATTATTTAATAGTGAGGGTGTAAAACAAATTGTTTTATGGAAGACATTGTAGATCACAACACTGCTAACATTTAAACATGAGATGCCACATTCCTAGACCTAAAAGACCAGTCAGAGCATCAAACTCGAATTCCAGATGAGTCTGGAGTTAAAAAGACCTCCTATGATGAACATCATTTGATAAATAATTAAAAATAATTCCTAAAGGTATTTTTGAAATCGAAAATACAAACCAGAGAATTATGTCAAATAAATAAAACATTTATTTTTTTCAAAAAATAAATTAAGGTACTTGTTATTTTAACAGAAAATTTAAACTATGAGAATAGAGTACTATTAGATTTTAAAAAATGCAAAACTGGAGAAAAGAAAATATAAAATGTATATGTATTTATATTGAGAAAGAGGAATGCAGTTGCAATATCACCCAGCTAGTAATACAGATATTATAAATTGGTATAAGTCCTAGTTATTAATTCAATTACAATGCAACTGCATATAAACTCACTAATATCGGTTGGTCAACCATAAAATATAAAATAACAAACAGGTGAAGGAACTGCCAAAATTCCGAAATATGTCCCTTGGTCGAAATGAACTCTGCTAAAATGCTGGCCTATTAACTATCCCTAGTGAATTTATTCCTAAATAATTCCATGAAATGTAGTTGAGTGAATTATCAGGACTCCAACACTCCAGTTCCAAATGCTATTTCAGCTAAGAAATGGTGGACCACACAATTCAAAGTTGGATGGAATTTGAGATGTATTGATAACCAAATAGCAGACGACAGGAAGCACATGCAGTGTGAGCAGGATCAAAAGAATTCTGGGTATTTTTCTTTGGCATTTATATACTCACATGTTTAAAGTATTTATATTTCTGTCACACCCTATCCAGCATGTCATGACTTAATAAAAATTGGAATTTGAAAATAGTATCTTCCACCAGATAGCGTCACTCGCGTTACACTCCGTCACTCGCGTTACATTGTCACTCGCGTTACTAGATTTGGCGCTACCACTGGAAGAAGTCACATGGTGTAGGAACTCAAAACTATGGTCATATGTTCATGACAACTGACAGAAGCAGTGATAGAAATAGCTCAATTAAACTTGATGTTTTTTGTCCAATAAAAGAAAAAGTGGCATTTATCGTCACTCGCGTTACATAACTGTGACTCCATGCAAAATTTACAATGTGTGACAATATTTACAAATACCTGCTGATTTTTTTTTATGATTTTTCAAGACACCATTAACCATTAATGTAAATAAAAAAAGAAATCCTTCATTCTGCAGCTAAACAATGGTAATAAAATCTAACCAATTTTGTGAGATAATTGAAAGCAAAAATAAGAAAATTTGATCCTGGAACTTTATAACACCCCAGGTTGAAAAATTCTGCAGCAATCTTACTGAATTTTTAGATTTTATCTTTATACTGTATCACCATTATAAAACAATCTCATTGTGGCACATTCTCAAGATTTTATTTTTTGGCTTCATGTCCCAAGTAGCATGGAATTGACCATATGTGAGTTTAATAAAATGATCATAAACCTCAGGAATAGAAAATAGTTTTTCTATTGTAATTCATTTTAAGGTGTACCATTCCCTAAGTTCGAGCTTTCTCTACTCCTTTCACCACAACAATGGTTAATGTATGCCAGATAGCCATAGCTGGGGCTATTATTAATGACCAGAAAATATGCCACTATGGGGTTGTCCCAGTAAATTTAAACAAGAGTCGTTAGCTCACATATCCCGCGCCAGATTTTTCAGAGTCATTGGGACAAAACAAAAAATACTAGTACTTATTTACCATTGCTTAAAGTGAAAATACATAAAAAGAATCACCTTGAAAAAATGGGTCAACGCCAGTCCTTTTCAACTTACTTCTGGTTTATCGCCAGATGCATGCAAAGGATTAATTTGAAAAGCATGACTATAATTCTTCAAGATATATCATAATAAACAGTGAATGACCTTGTAAACACGGGTTAAGGTCAGTCAACTTGAGTAGGCTTAAATTTCTTCATCAGTTACATGTGCAATATGAATTTGGATACCTTAACGATAATCATTCAAAATATATTGCAAACACTAGAATTTGACCTTTTAAATAATGTCAAGTTCGGTCCTTTTCCATAGGCTTCCCATCCCCAAGTGCAACTGTTGTATGAAATAGGCACCTGGCTATAGTCTTTTAAGAAGTATTGTGTCCACACCGACTATGCACAGACGGATAGACACACAGATGACGCCAATTCTTCGATTATTACCTTTCAGTCAAATTTGGCCAATCAAAATCAATTACGTGCAATGATTTTGGGGTATACTTAGAATTTGATCATAAACCACATCTCTGAGCTAGAGTTCACACTTTTCCCACATTTTCTGGCCTAGGCAGGGGCCGCGGAGGGTGGGTGGGGGGGGGGAGCGCCTACTAGGTGACTTTGATCTTTATCTGACCTTTTGACCTCAAATAAATAGGCTTATTGTCTGTCCCATATGCAAGGTAGGCATTAAATTTTCAATCAAATCTGGATTTGGAACAGGAGATTTTCCATTTTTTACAGGTTCTCTGGCTTGAGCGAACTCGACCGTTGATCTTTTGACCTGACATAAAATAACTTATGTTTTTGCCCCATCAGCAGTATGTACCCAATGTTTGGTACCAATTCAAAAACTGGAATTGAAGATTTCCCTTTTTTTGCAGATTTTCTTGTTCGTTAATGGAACAACAACTTACCCGGGCCATTATCTGTGTGGATCTGTAAATGCCATTGACCGTGCCAAGGTCAACTCCTGATGTGAACCCTATTACGATGCTTTTTTGCCACTGAGCACATGACCTGGATAACCTGACATCAAACACTTCAATCACTCACAACAGAAGAATGGGTCATACAGAAAAAAAAGAAATATAAGCACCCATAACAGGTAAAGAATGAAGCATATCTTGTCAAAATTAGGCTGTCATGTGGAATTTCCCATTTCCTTATTTTGTTGTCCCCCACCACATATAAGTGGGGGAACTATGGAACTGCTGTTCATGTTTCCATCCATCCCAAATGTTCCCTACCCGAAAAAGTTAGCGCTCGGAACGCGTGCGGAATGCATTCCTACAGCTTATGTGTGATTGCAATCCGCATGCATTCCGCATGCATTAAATTGGAACCTTTGTGATGATAGCTGAAGGAAATTTGGCGAAATGTTTTGCTCGGTTATGATATGATTGTGATATTTCCCAGAGTCCCGTCTGCATTCTCGGGTTTCCTGGCACATATTCAGCAGTAATTGTTTGAGGTTATTATCCACTGACCATCCCATGTATATGAAATGAATGTCGTTGGTCATCACAGGTAATTAAGGACATACGTTTGCATGGCAGGACATAAGGTGTTAGTCCATGAGCCAGACCAGATATCGGTACCACCTGGGGTGGCAAATTCTCATTATGTTTTTTTGGAAGCCCTGTATCCATAGATGCAAAAAAACTTTGAAAGCAATCCGGGACTCACAGCTTAATGGTAGTAATCACCTCTTAACGATGGACACCCGAGTCCAATCTGAGGGACCAGATTTGGGGGTAGGGGAAATATAAAGTTAAATAACTTTGCAAGTAATGGTGATATAGTGACATTTGGCCACTCGAAATGTTGGTAATTTGATCTTCTATATGGTGGTATCTGTTATATGCTAATTTGTCAATTATGTAGGTCACCAGAGGTCAAAAGGTCACGAAATCTGAATCCTGAATAAAATGTGACCACCTGTAGGAAAACACGCTGTAGATACCATACCAATGGGATTTTCTCAACGTAAATGGGTTCAAATGGAAGCCAAGAAGTACCCAAGTCTATAATAAGTCGAAACAAGTGGAGTTTATTATTATTTAGACGGTGGCACATGCAGAACTGTTTTTGACGTATTTTCAAAAATGGTCTTTTTATTGCGCTAAAACCAGGCAAAATTGTATGAAGTTAGACAGCTTGAAATTAGTTGCATATTTTGACAAATAACTACTCCAGATGCTGATGGCCACGTCTTAGGTCTATTCAGTGATTAGTTAAGCTACATTTCGAGGTAATCGGTCACCAGAGGTCAAGGTCAAAGATTGTCAATTATTAATTTTCTACATTTTTACTTGGGACTTTCATATTACAAGGTATTTACATTGCCACCAGTTTCAAGTATAGAGTATCAGAGACATCGCTGGTGCACCCTGTACCGTATAACCCGTAGGTCAAAGGGTAAACCAGAGTGCGAGTGCACCAGGTATGGGTGTCCGCAGGGGTCAAAGGTCAATCATCCTCCAAATCCCCTTTATCGCTCGTTAAGGCGCTGAGACGGGCGTTAAGGCGTACAGATAGGGCGTTAAGGCGTTGAGACGGGTGTTAAGTCGTAACGACGGGCTTTTACGGGCGTCACTGCATTTCGATGTATTGGTGGCAATTCCATGAAAATCAGAGCTTCTGAGCTAGTTCACCAGGGCGTTGAAGAGTTAAGCTAAGGGTTGATGAGCGTTACCGTCTATAAGAGCAAGTTTATTCCCAAAACACGCACAGTCGACATTCAACCGTCAACATGGCTTATACTTGCTCTAAGTGCGAACGCATGTTCACCAGACGTTAAGATATGAGGCAACACGAGAAAAATATACATGGGATTGAAGACCCCGAGGCACAAGAAGCCGATACAGAGACTGATGAGAGTCCATCGACTGATACCGAAACAGAGATTGCTGAGATCCTATCTATTGATACGGAGAGCTTGACCTCAGATAGTCAGCCTACGTCCGAGGAAAGTGAGGCAGTACCTAGCTTCTTGGATCGTATTGTGAGAGCAGCTATCAATATTCACTCTGCTGCAATCGAGAACGCCGGACAGGATTAACTTACAACAGGCATACACCCAAATGCGCCCCTGCATCAAGAGAACAGCCATGGCGATTTATGAAGAGTATACCTTACTACCGCTTGAAATGAAAGGTGACCCCACGCACAGGTCCATCATGAAGACCAAGCGTCACTTGGAAGAGGATATGGGGCTACCACCCACCGAGGCCCTGGAAAATGCGATCAGGATGCGCAAACAACTCTTTCAGGACATGCTGCCTCAGTGGTATCCTGAACTGCCCGATGATGCTTAGGTCACACCGAGCAAAGATGGAACTTTCTCAAAGGACGGCTTATGATTGGACAAGAGCAGCCGAGAATATGACAGATGCAGCGCCAAATGGCGGCCTCTGATCGGACAAGAGTCTTCTTGAATTGTAAACATGTCCAACGCGGCTGTTGTTGTTGTTCTCTCATGTATCATCCATGTTGTTGTTGTTGTTAAGGCGTAATGAAGGGCGTTGACGGGCGTCACTGCTTTTCCAATGAATTAGTGACAATTCCATGAAAATCAGAGCTTTTGGGCTAATTCACCAGGGCGTTGAGCTTGGCGTTGGCGGGTGTTGCTACAAGATGCCACTTCAAACAACGCATTCGGACCCAGAATGATCCATTTCTACCCCAAACACCTTCCTTCAAACCCCCAAAATATCCACTTGGCTACTACTCGTAAACTCACTCACTCACTCACCATCGTTAGTGCGTCCATGCGCAAAGAAGGGCGTTGGACATGCCTCATTCACTCACTCATTCACTCACTCTGGGAGTTCATTTGGACCATTTTGGTCCCATCAGCCCATCGACGGGCAGTTCAGGATACCACTGAGGCAGCATATCCTGAAAGAGTTGTTTGCGCATCCTGGTCGCATTTTCCAGGGCCTCGGTGGGTGGTAGCCCCATATCCTCTTCCAAGTGACGCTTGGTTTTCATGATGGACCTGTGCGTGGGGTCGCCTTTCATTTCAAGCGATAGTAAGGTATACTGTTCATAGATCGCCATGGCTGTTTTCCTGATGCCGAGGCGCATTTGGCTGTTGTAAGTTATCCTTTCCGGCATCCTCGATTGCTGCAGCGTGACTATTGATAGCTGCTCTCACAATACGATCCCAAAAGGTAGGTTCTGCCTCACTTTCCTCGGACGTACGCTGACTATCTGAGGTCAAGCTCTCCGTATCACTAGATAAACTCTCAGCAATCTCAGTTTCGGTATCAGTGGATAGACTCTCAGCAATCTCTGTTTCGGTATCACTCGATGGACTCTCATCACTCTCTGTTTCGGGTTCTTGTGCCTCGGAGTCTTCAATCCCATGTATATTTCTCTTGTGTCGCATCAAATCGTATCGTTCGCACTTAGAGCAAGTATAAGCCATGTTGACGCTGGAACGTCGACTGTGCGTGTTTTGGGAATACGCTTGCATTTATAGACAGTAACGCCCATCAACGCTTAGCTTAACGCTTCAACGCCCTGGTGAACTAGCTCACAAGTTCTGATTTTCATGGAATTGCCACCGATACATCGAAATGAAGTGACGCCGTCAACGCCCGTCGTTACGCCTTAACGCCCTTCTCAACGCCCTATCTTTACGCCTTAACGACCGTCTCAGCGCCTTAACGAGCGATAAAGTGGATTTTGAGGACGATTGACCTTTGACCCCTGCGGACACCCATACCTGGTGCACTCGCATCCTGGTGTACCCTATGCCCTACGGGCGCGATGGCTCTGATGCTCTATACTTGAAACTGGTTGCAATGTAAATACCTTGTAATATGAAAGTCCCAAGTAAAAATGTAGAAAATTAATAATTGAGAATGTTTGACCTTGACCTCTGGTGACCTAATTACCTCGAAATGTAGCTTAACTAATCCCTGAATAGACCTAAGACATGACCATTAGCATTTGGAGTAGGCAATTTTGCCTGTTTTTAGCGCAATAAAAAGACCATTTTTGAAAATGCATCAAAAACAGTTCAGTGCCACAGTCTCAATAATAATAAACTCCACTTGTTTAGACTTTCAAAAAAACATAATGAGAATTTGCCACCCCAGGTGGTACCAATTGATGAAATTTTGGGGTCTGGCTCATGGACTATGTCCCTATGCATGGGCACTGCCACATGGTTCTAGTTTTATCTAAAGTTGTTAATTGATCTAGCTTTGCCCGCTCTGTATCTTTAGTTTTGATTCTCTGATATTCAATTCATGAAAGTTATAGGATTCCACTCACCACATGTATGCTCATATATTATGTATATGATTACCTAATCACTTTTTTTCTTGTGTTCCAGTTCACATTAGTGTAACATAGAAGATACTGGTGTAAAACAAGTGAAGATACCGGAGAAGTGAAGTGCCGTACTGACAAACAACACAAAGACACCAACAACTTCATGGAATTGATGTTATCACACAGCTTGAATCCCTTGCTTGTAATTGGAAGACTAAATGATTTGAAGTGGTGTGCTTTTTCTGATTATTTGTCATACCCACAGTGACTGCATTCACAGTGACACAGCAATATTACACAAATGCAAAGGTTTGTGGATAGCCAATTACCAGCAACCTGACTGATGGAATGTGTCGATACTTTCAAGTTCTTCCTCAGTAATAATATTAGACATCTTGCACTGGAAATATTCCAGCACTCAGAAACTTGTGATATCACCAAAATGGGCAAATGCATAAAATGCCTGAATGACATATTTTGCACTTTTTTTAAACTCCGGATCTCTGCAACTGTTTGTAGTACATGTATTTATATGTGATACATGGCATTTTAACCAGAATTCTGATCACTTTTCCCTTCCAAGAATGACCTTACCCTAACCTAACCTTTGATCAGTAACCAAATATGATTATCAGCCAATACTATGTCAACATCTTACATCTCACTGTTTTCATTCAAAAGCATTACCTTCTGAATACATGTATATCCATTTTACTGTGAATAAATAGTACAATCTTGCCACTATCATCTGGTCTTCAAATTGATGATTGAATTGCATAGTGGAATTGTCCATGACAACCTGATTCTCACTTTGTTGAAAGGTCCTCGAATAAGATTTGCCTTGGATTTGAGCAAAAAATTTCAAATTTCACTCAGCCGCATTATTGAGAATTTTAGGAGTATGATGTAGCTTGATAATTATTGTTTTCAATGGAACTTTTGATTTTAATGTGGAAATGGTACGATGATGATCATCTTACGGGTTTCGCAAGAAACATTGATTGCCTCATGCAAATACCTAAATTGCCCATGGAAGATTTCTATTTGAAGTCTATTTAAAACATGTGATGTGTCTACAGTAGTTCTTCTTGACCTGCAAAAAAGTTGCAATCTACAGTATTAATATTGTACATGTATTACATGTGCTGTACATATAATAACCTTCATATTTCTCCAACCCTTATACCAGCTTCTATTTTAATTCTGACTAACTTGACTATTATCAATATTTGTTTTGAAGCAATACCATCAAAGTTTTAGCAGGTTGGGAAACAAGTTCATCTGGGAATGGTTATCGTCACTGATGATAATGATAGAAACATGGACTAGAGTGTTTGTTTTTATATTTTTTTTACATCACATATCATGGTACCCATTGTCGGAATACTTTACAGAGATAAAAATCATTTCAATAAACTACGTTTTACGAATGATTCACCATGACAGTAATCTGATAAAGCTGCTACACCAACAATCCATTATCCTGAGTGTTCTCACATATATATTGACAAAGTGGCTGCCCATTGGCTATTTACCTTGTTTGTGTAAATCATAATTGAACCATACATTTCACTATTGTAAAGGTAAAAAGATGACCGTTATCATTTGAAAGCCTTTTTCACAAATCTTACAGAAAATTTACATTTTACAAAATTGTGTGCACGCTGAGCTGACATTTTTTTCTGCCTAACTATATAGAATTGTGTTTAATTTCAGCGTGTTTTCAATATGGATACATCTGTCTTAAGACTGCTGCCACGATGTCTTAAGACATCTTATGGCATGCATCAAGATGTCTTCAGACATGCACTAAGATATCTTAAGACACCTTGATACATATTTACAGTGTCTTGAGACATGCACTAAGATGTCTTGAGACATATTTTACAGTGTCTTGAGATATGCACTGAGATGTCTTAAGACGTCTTTGAGACATATTTCAGTGTCTTGAGACACAAACTAAGCTGCCTTAAGACGTCTTAAGACATATTTTACAGTGTCTTGAGACATGCACTAAGATGTCTTAAGACATCTTGAGACACATTTTACAGTGTCTTGAGACATGCACTAAGATGTCTTAAGATGTCTTGAGACATATTTTTACAGTGTCTTGAGATGTCTCAAGACAATATGCTCTAGTGTCTTGAAGTGTCTTCAATTTTCAAGACATGTCTTTAAGACGCGTCTATAGACGCGTCTTCAATTTCTAAGACATCTCAAGACGTCTCAAGATGTCTTCACATCCATGTCTTGAGATGTCTTGAGACATGTCTTAAGACGTCTCAAGACATGGTGAAACCTTCTTTCTCAATTGTAGAATTATTTCTCTGATGGTTGTCAAATTTACGTGAAAAATAACATATTGGGTGATCTATACCATCTATACCTTCTTGTAACAAAACGGCACCAGCAGCAACATCACTAGCATCTACAGTCAGTTTAAAAGATGAATCAAAATCTGGTGCTGAAAGAACTGGCGCGCTCTTGAGTATGGCTTTCAGGTTATCAAAAGCTGATTCACATTCCTCGGTCCAAACAAAAGTTACCCTCTTTCTTAAGAGTTGAATTAAAGGTTCAATAATATCTGAAAAATTTGGACAAAATTTTCTGTAGTAACCAGCCATATCCAAGAAACGCATCAGTTGTCACTTACATGTTGGTCTTGGAAATAGCGAGATAGCACTAACCTTGGCATCTACAGGTTTTACCTGACCCTGACCCAAGAATGTCTCACTTGCATGTCCAAATTCACTTTTTCCAGGGTTGACTGTCAGCTTGGCGTCACTCAGCCGATTAAACAGTGCGCGAATTCTCTGTAGATGATCTTCCCATGTATCGCTGTAGACAATGACGTCATCAATGTAAGTCTCACATCCTTCCAAACCAGAAGTAACACGGTTGATGAGACGCTGGAACGTGGCTGGAGAACTTTTCATTCCAAATGGCATAACTTTGTACTGGAACAGATCCTCCGGAGTGACGAATGCTGATATTTCCTTCGCACGATCTGTCAGTGGAACATGCCAAAATCCTTGCAGAAGATCAAACTTTGACACAAACTTGGCACT
The DNA here is from genome assembly GCA_036873755.1 of Hanleya hanleyi. Lineage (NCBI taxonomy): Eukaryota > Metazoa > Mollusca > Polyplacophora > Lepidopleurida > Hanleyidae > Hanleya > Hanleya hanleyi. The sequence goes on along the minus strand of JAVTVY010004281.1, from coordinate 651 downwards.
TCTCACTTTGTCAATGCAAGTATCAATGCGTGGAATAGGGAATGTGTCTGTCTTGGTCAGTGTGTTCACCTTTCTGTAGTCAGTACACATCCTGTAACTGCCATCTGGCTTTGGAACGAGGATACAAGGTGAACTCCAGTTACTATTACTTGGCTCAATGAAGTCATTGTCCAATAAATACTGAATCTCTTTTTTTCAGGTAGTTTTGTTTAATGGAATTCAAACGATATGGGTGCTGCTTCACTGGATTAGAATCTTCGACATTGACGTCATGTGAAATTGTATCAGTCCGAGTGGGGATATCGGGAAACAAATGTTCATATTGACTGAGCAGAGTTCGAAGTTCTTCCTGACGGGCTGCTTCAAGATGACACAACTTGAAATCCAAATTAAGTAGAATGTCAGAGTTCTGTAATTTCGCCGCTGTCATGGGCTCTTCACAAGTTTCATTATTATCAGGGTCAGAACTAACTACACTTACCGTCTGTACAGTACTGTTAGTGCTATCTCTGTCTACGTATAGCTTTAACATATTTACATGACATAACTGTTTGTTTTTACGCCTGTCAGGAGTCTGAATTACATAATTAAGGTCACTTAATTTCTTTTCAATGACATAAGGACCATAATATCTAGCCTTAAGTGGATTAC
>JAVTVY010004279.1:0-37711 GCA_036873755.1 Hanleya hanleyi | reverse complement strand
CGATAAGCCATTGATTGTGCTAGACGAAGACAATGTTCAAATACATCATGTATGTCAGTATAATGCAGCATAATACTTGATCCATTTGGATCAACAGAACCAGTCAAGTTTCTAGAGTGAGAGTCGCTAACACAGTAAATGTTATTCTGCTTAATTACAATGAATGTACTTCCTTTGAATGTTACAATAGCAGCATCACTACTGTTTTGAAGTAAAGCAGCATGTAATGCTTCAGCCAGTGTTAAGAACTGCCTTTCATCTAGGTTTTCTCTCGTATTGCCCAGTGTTCCCATCAGTGATTTTTGAAATGCAAAATTGTACAGATTACCATTTGTATATTCCACTGACCCACGAATGTCATTAATGGCTAGGAGCTCATGATGGGTTGTGCTACTTCGCTGCAAAAATTCATACATTTCGTTTCCATTTATAAGTATCTTGTCTACATCATTTGATGTCCAAATTGTTGTTGGTTTCTCTTGACTGTATATGAGAGCTGATAGACTATTCATTACACACTGTTTACCAGCATTGTCCTGAAATCTTGGATGGCTTTGGTCGAAATGACCCTGTATTGGTACTGGCAAACTCAAAACATCTGTGTTTCCCTCGAATCTATGTTGTGAAATTATACCCGGACACATTTTTGCTGATTCATGTTCTCCTTCAGTATCTACAACATCATCATGATGAGTGTCATGCGTTGAAACAAATATTTTGTCCATTTGTTTATCAACAGGAAGTTCAGGTAAGCAAGGTTGGCATGGTTTTGTATGTTCAGTGGTTGTAATAGATTTATTCAATAGCTTGTTCATAGTTCTTGAAGTGATTTGATTTGTTCGTTTGTTCTCAGTTCTTGCAACTTTTGTACATAATTTCGACACCACTGCATTGCACGGTGGCAATAGCACCCTCGGTGAGGTGCAAACGGAAGGTTCCGAGTCAGTGGCGGTCGTCTGCCATGCACCATCAATTCTACTATCCGGTGTCGCTGATGGTGGCACACTCGATGGTGTACAGACGCACGGATGCGAATCAGACCCCGGTGGGACATCCCCGTGTGGGATGGACAGACTTCCCTGAGGAGTTGCCAACCTCTGGGCATTTGAAGATTTTCCCTCCAGAAGGGATGGTTCTTCCAGACCATGGAATGACGAATGAGAATTCTCCGCCCTCCTCTGTCTCATCCGTGACTTCTGTTGCTCAGCCTGTCGACGTGAGGATTTGCGTTTCCCTCCCATGCTGTGAAATATATACATCCACACAAACTTGTATGGCTAATGTCAACGTATGACAATTTGACAAATTTACTGTCTGTCCCAGATAATATATCCGAGATGTTTTCGGCGATATTTTGGAGGCAATTTATTGGACGATATTGAAACTTCACACAGGAGATAAACTAACAAGTTTTCAATTGAACCCAAAATACGCCCGTAAAAAACATAGTTGATAAACAACAATTTTATCTCCTGAATATTTTTACAGACAAAGGTTAATAATGCAATGAATCTACTTGGACGGTATGTTGTTTGTATTGTTGCAACAGTCATAATGCTGTACATGTATAAGTCATCATTGTTGTATAAAGTAGTGTAGGCAAGTTTGGAAATCAGTTGGGCGGGGGCGGGGTGGGGGGGTGGGGGGGGGGGGGTTACATAGGGGCCTGGTGTGGTATTTGTAGGAGCAGGTAGAACACCAGTTACTCCTACTCTGCGGGAGTGCCTATTCCCCCACCCCCAGTATACGTTTATGTATGTATCAGTAACTTTGTGTTAGCATAAGCTGCAAAAGCAAGCTCATTAGCCTGATGAATGGGGTTGAAATAACAGTAGGTGCCAAATACAAGGATTTCAGACTAAAATTAAGGGGAGTAACTGAAGAAAACATCGAATCAGCTCAAAAACAGTTTGTCCAAATCTACACATGGTACCGATCATATGTACCAAATTGCAAAAGAATCCATCGAAAAGTCTGAGACGAGTTGCATTCACGAGGACAGTCGGCGGCAAATAAAATATGTCAGACCAAAATCAAGGGGAGTAACTAAAGAAACTGTGGAATCAACTCGAACTAGAGCCTTAGGCACTGAAACGGGGCTATTTAAATGTAAAATAGGCTGTTGGAATAATTCCACTAACTCTTTGATGTTCCATCTCATGGCGAAGAGCCATACTTGCAGTCTCACACATTCCTCTCAACAAGGATCTCTAGTGCATTAGTGTAATTGTACACATATATATATATTTTTTTTAAACGCTGGGACAGACATTTATTATGAAACCAACCTGATGAAATGATAAAATAATGTCTTCACTGCATGTTACCAATATTTGTAATTTTTTTCACTTTTTTCAGATAATCGAAAGCATATCCTTCAGCAGTAAATAACAATACGAAGCTGCGCATCTGAAAATCCCTCGGCTCTGGGTACATTCATAATGTATTCAATTTGAACCAAGATGTCAGGAACACCAAGCAGTCAAGTCACAAATATACAGATTATCAAAATTTTTGCAATTAGGAATGACCCCCAAGGTTCCCGTCCAATCAGAGAAACCGGTTTTCATTACATAAGTTTCTTGATGCATCAATGATGTATACCAAATTTTACATCGAGCATTTAAACGGTATCAGAGATCATTAATGATTTAGCATAAATTAAAGATGGCCGCTCATCCTTCCCGCCACTCAGAGGAACTGATGTGGTTATTAATTGAAAGTCTCTTGATACATCGATGCTGTATACCAAGTTTCGTATAGAACACAGAAATGGTATCAGAGATATACATCATTAAAGATTTTGCATAAATTAAAGATGGCCACCAAGGTTTCCGCCCAATCAGAGAAACCAGAACTGTCATTTGTCGTAAGTCTCTTGATGCATCGATGATGTATACCAAATTTTACATCGAGTACTTGAACGGTATCAGAGAACGAGATCATTAATGATTTTGCATAAATTAAAGATGGCCGCCCATCCTTCTCTCCACTCAGAGGAACTGATGTGGTTATTCATTACAAGTCTCTTGATACATCGATGCTGTATACCAAGTTTGGTATAGAACACTTAAATGATATCAGAGATATATATTATTAAAGTTTTTGCATAAATTAAAGATGGCCACCAAGGTTTTCAGTCAATCAGGTCCCGATTTAAAGTATCTGTATGCATCGATGATGAATACCAACTTTCATATAAAACAATTGAATGGTAACAGAGATATGTATCATTATCGATTTTGCATAAATTAAAGATGGCCTCCAGGATTTTCAGCTAATCAGAAAAGCCGGTTTGGTAATTCATTGAAAGTTGCTTAATGTATCTATGATGTATACTAACTTTCGTATTGAACAGTTGAATGGTTTCCGAGATATGGATCATTATCCATTTTGCATAAAATTAAAGATGGCCGCCAAGGTTTCCACCCAATAAGGTCCCAATTCAATAGGCTTCTGGTCCTTGACTAGGGAAATAAGCATACCAAATTTGAAATTCTTCAGTGGAACCGTTTTCCGTCTATCTCGCTCACATACTGACGTACGAACAGACGGACGTACAAGACATCAATACCCGTCCCCATGGCCAAAATTGGCCGAGGGGTAAAAATGAGTATTGAGATACAATGTAAAATCTTCATGGTTAGATGGACTGGAGCTATGCTGGGATGCATCCTCTCATGGCATCATATTGTTTCATGTACCTCCTCCCTAGTATATTACAGTTCTATTTGGTTATCTCCCCTGTCACCTTACAGCTTCAAAACTGTGATATGCAAAGCTCTTTCTGTAGATCAGGGGGAAATGCTTGCAACATTCCATGAATATTTCAGAAGTAGAATGGAAAGAAAACATTTCTGAATACAGGGAAATTATTATGTAAATGATTTGACCACCACTGGATTTTAGAAACTTACTATAAAAGATAATGCAGAGGGTCTTGAGGGGTAAGCTTAAATGGCGAAAATTCCAAACTGTAACTCAACACACATATTTCATGAAAACGTAAATGAATACAGGCAAAGTGAAATATCCCATTGTTTTCCACAATGAATTACACTTATACTGGTATTATTTAATACTAAATTACTGCCCAAACACGCTTTCTAATGAGAATGAGTTAGTCACTCAAAATCACTCAACATGCGCCTCTCAAAATCTGTGGTTTAGCAGACGACATATTTTGAGCACGAAAGTAGTGCCACTGGAAAATGAACGAAAACATGCATAAAATTAGATAAATGGAAATGTAACTTAAACATATCAGACCTGCAACTATACGCGAACATTAAAAACACAGAAACCTGGACATTCTAAAGAAGGAAGCTTCAGACCTCTTTCTTGTCGTGTAAGAACTCTATCTTCTGCTGTGTTAGCAAGACACAGAGCTGGTGCTCAATTTTTTCTGACTACATGACAGGACCGTGAAGTTTCACGCCTACATCGCCCCGTGAAAAAGTTTGTGCACATGTGCACCAATCATTTCAAAAGAATGCAATGAAACCCCTAGGACGAATTTCGTTCACAAGGACTGTAGGTGCCAAATAAAAGGATTCCAGACTAAAATCAAGTGGGGTTAACTCAGGAAAACGTCGAATTGGTTCGAAAAAAGTTCATGCGCATCTACACATGATATCATGTGTACCAAATTTCAGAAGATTCCATGGGAAACTCTGGGACGAGTTGCATTCACGAAGTCAGCAGGTGCCAAATACAAGGATTTCAGACCAAAACCAAGGGGAGTAACCCAAGAAAACGTTGAATCGGACTGAAAAAGGTTCGTGCACATCTACATATGATACCGATCATGTGTACCAAAATTTCAGAAGAATCCATGGAAAACTCTGGGACGAGCTGCATTCACGAAGACAGTGTGTGCCAAATACAAGGATTTCAGACTAAAATCAAGGGGAGTAACTCAAGAAAACGTCGAATCGGTCTGAAAAAGTTTCGTGCACATCTACACATGATACCGATCATGTGTACCAATTTTCAGAAGAATCCATTGAAAACCCTAGGACGAGTTGCGTTGACGAAGACAGTAGGTGCCAAATACAAGGGTTTCAGACCAAAATCAAGGGGAGTAACTGAAGAAAACGTATAATCGGGCCGAAAAAAAGTTTGTGCACATGTACACATGGTACCGATCATGTGTACCAAAATGCAGAAGAATCCATTGAAAACTCTGGGACGAGTTGCATTGATGAAGACAGTAGATGCCAAATACAAGGATTTCAGACCAAAATCAAGGGAAATAACTCAAGAAAACGTTGAATCGAGCCGAAAAAAGTGTGTGCACATCTACACATGGTACCAATCATGTGTACCAAATTTCAGAAGAATCCATTGAAAACTCTAGGACGAGTTGCGGTGACGAAAACAGTAGGTTCCAAATACAAGGATTTTAGAAGGAAATCAAGGGGAGTAACTCAAGAAAACGTCGAATCGAGCCAAGAAAAGTTCGTGCGCATCTACACATGGTACCGATCACGTGCACCAAATATCAAAAGAATCCACTGAAAACTCTAGGACGAGTTGCGTTGACGAGAAAAATTTTACGGATGGACGACGCCATACCATAATACGTCCCATCATAATTGACAGGCATATAAAAAGTACCAATTTTATTCCAAAGTATCGACAAAATCCTCAACAAATCGCGAAAAGAAGAATTAGATGGGAGATTTGTAGGTTAAGTCTGCATGTTATAACATTGGCAGATCAACGTCATCGTAGCCCCAAATAACACGGTAGGTATTGGTGATTTTCGTCAACTCCCAACAGATTTTAATGAAATATGGCAGGAAAATTAGTATTTTTTAGCTCATATACTGTGTGAAGTTTCAATGCTGTACGATAAATTGTCTCCGAAATATCGCCGAAAACGTCTCGGAATATATTGTCTGGGACAAACAGTTGTTGTTGTTGTTGTTGTGCCGTCACAACATGACGCTGAGTCTGACATCGCAAGGAAACCGTGACCTCGCCATAAATAATGTTCGGTACAGAGAATTTTTTGTAAATATTACACGAATATTCATAAAAATTTACATTCTGGTTGCCCTGTTAAGTTTTAATCACGTTGCAAGTTTCACTTCTGTGAGGCCTAACAAGCACAGGTCGCCGCATGTGCGGGTCGGGCATGAGCACATGAACAGTTGAACACACTGCGACACAAGCGCCTGCCCTCCACAAAAAAATCAATATTCCAAATACGGTACCGTACTTCCGTGTTTTATCAGCGTTATCATTGAAATTATCCGTTATGTAGTTCAGTGTTGTCCGCTAAAATGCTTGGGATTATTTATTTTATGTCAATTATGAATAAACAATACGGGAGAACAGATCCGCAAATTTACTCTGTTAAAATGGCTGCCGTTTTGGCATAAAACGTCCAACCCATAATAATAATACGGTACTCTCAAGTCAGCCAATCAAAGCTGTCGTTGGATGACCTATTAGAAATCCCTCACGCCCCAAGTTGAAATCCTGCCAATATTAAGATGGGCACAGCTGTCTGTTCAGAAAACGTCTATTAGTTTACAATCTGTTATCGCACTGTGTTCACTTTGGCAACTCTTGCTGAGTTTATATTGCTAATGATATATTTTCGGCTTCATGTCCAATTTTAAACAAATTGGCGACGACCAGAAAAATAAGAAACAACATATTAATATTCCTAAACCAGTGACAGTCTCTACCAATATGTAGGAGAGTGTGGGGCAAGCTTCACTATGGGCTTGGGATTAGTTCTCGTACGCTTTTCACAGTTTATTTTAATTTCATATGAAAGTAATTTCTTGAGAGACACAAACACTGGCATGGCTAATGAGGGGTTCAAGACCCTTCACTCGGAGGAGTTTCGTGGGTTATGTGACCTTTCCCTGCACGTGCAGGAGCAGTTATTAACATGACTTTTTAGGTAGGTACCTCTAATCCATGAGAGAGAAATTCTCATACAGCAGATGAAAGTCACAATTTTATGCTGAATTGTCGTAAATATCATTGTTCATGCATTTAAAAAAATGATTTCAGTAGTTTTAGAAGGAATAATATACAATAATTGAACAATTTATCAATCTGATCTGTTCACAATGAAAGACTGAACAGCGACTGTCATTATTTCGACGGAAAACGAGATTATTTTACCTCCGGAAAGTCTTCGGCAGTCATCGGAAGTATAGCTCGTTGGCCGTCAATAGCTGATAGTGTACTCACTAATTATCCGATTTTAATTTTAATAATATATTATTAATAATAATAATATATTAATATAATATAATAATAATAATATATTAATATATAATAATAATATATTTCCTCAAGAAATACTCGTTCCAGAAATATATAAATTGATATATTAATGCTATTTCATGACAAAAAATTCAACCGAAAGAGGACACTCATTTACTGGAAATGTGGCATTAGATTTTCGAATCGGACCGGAAAAGGTATCTTGCACAACTACAATTGTAGATCCCAAGGGGAACCTGTGTACCAAATTTGAGAAAGAGCCATGCAGTAGTTCCTGAGAAATCGTGATAACAAGGTTTCATGCGAAAATCCAAGATGGCCACCTTGTGGCCATATTGGATTTTCGAATCGGACCAGAAAAGGTATCTTGCACATCTAGACCCCAAGGGGAACCTGTGTACCAAATTTGAGAAAGATCCATGCAGTAGTTCCTGAGAACTCGCGATAACAAGGTTTCATGGGAAAATCCAAGATGGCTGCCTTGTGGCCATATTGGACTTTCGAATCGAACCAGAAAAGGTATCTTGCACAACTAGACCCCAAGGGGAACCTGTGTACCGAATTTGAGAAAGATCCATGCAGTATTTACTGAGAAATCGCGATAACAAGGTTTCATGGGGAAATCCAAGATGGCCGCCTTGTGGTCATATTGGATTTTTGAATCGGACCAGAAAAGGTATCTTGCACAACTAGACCCCAAGGGGAACCTGTGTACCGAATTTGAGAAAGATCCATGCAGTATTTACTGAGAAATCGCGATAACAAGGTTTCATGGGGAAATCCAAGATGGCCGCCTTGTGGCCATATTGGATTTTTGAATCGGACCAGAAAAGGTATCTTGCACAACTAGACCCCAAGGGGAACCTGTGTACCAAATTTGAGAAAGATCCATGCAGTAGTTCCTAAGAAATCGCGATAACAAGGTTTCATGGGGAAATCCAAGATGGCTGCCTGGTGGCCATATTGGATTTTCGAATCGGACCAGAAAAGGTATCTTGCACAACTAGACCCCAAGGGGAACCTGTGTACCAAATTTGAGAAAGATCCATGCAGTAGTTCCTGAGAAATCGCGATAACAAGGTTTCACGGGGAAATCCAAGATGGCCGCCTTGTGGCCATATTGGATTTTCGAATCGGATCATAAAAGGTATCTTGCACAACTAGACCCCAAGGGGAACCCGTGTACCAAATTTGAGAAAGATCCATGCAGTAGTTCCCGAGAAATCGCGATAACAAGAATTGTTTACGGACGGACGGACGGACGGACGGACTGACTGACGGACTGACGGACGGGCGACGGACCACGGACGAAAAGTGATTTGAACAGCCCACCATCTGGTGATGGTGGGCTAAAAAGTCACGGAGTTTCAGCTCTCAATTTTTGGCGTTCCGGAGATACGAGCAAAAAACCAACAGGGCAGGTAGGATTAATAAAAATCGGCGACTTTCTTCCAATTTTCTCGAAATTTCAGTCTGTGTTATACTCCCGGTAGCCCACCAGGTCACATAGTTAACAAAGTTAACAATAGTTCGATGTGATATGTAGACGACATCTGTAGACTACTTGTTGTAATATCGTATTGATATTTATCGTAACGATATTGACTTAACGATCGATTATATCAATTTAAAGATTTTAACATTTTGAATAACTGAACTGTCGTTATCGCGGATTGATTTTCGGAGGTAAACGTGGTAGTAACGGAACAACCATATTCACCCAGGCATTATAGTGTTCCTCAAACAAGAGATCATCGCGATGCTGGATCATACATTCTTTTGCTATTGCCAAGGTAAGAATCGACAGCTATTCTCTCAAAAGTCTGAAGAGATCACTCGCCGCCATCTGGACGTGCAGATTTGTTGGTCGATCCAAGAAATGCATGTAAATCCACTGGCAACATTCAACGCACGCTTGGTACAAGGGAGACAACTATAACAGAGCGACATGGTGAAAGCCATCATTTCAGATGGTGGCTCAAGTACTTCGTAAAATGACTAGATTATCATATTCAGTAATTTGTCTAGACGACTGATGGCCCGTGACAAGGTCAAACACAGTATTGTTGCTGATCTGATCAAGTATTATGTGTAAACATAAAACAACATCGTTGCACGAATCTCTGATTTTGGTATGTTTAATATAAAGCTGCGGCATTACAAACGCCGTCCCAGAAAGGGGGGTTTTATGTTATTGGGCTGTACGCTGCACTTCTTTTCGGATATTAATGGGTAAGTTTTTCTATGTCCCTGTATCTTTCCATGTTCATCTATTGTCCCTTACACTTATGTCTTTTAAGCTGGTTTTTCCGGGCGCACCTGTATTCACAAAATAAGCACTTGAATGGCTTTTCTCCCGAATGTTTTACCATGTGACAGAAAAGGCGATGTTTCTGGACACATCTGTAATCACATTCAGAACACAAGTATGGTTTATCTCCTGTGTGTTCACTCATATGTAAAGTCAGCGTTAGTTTATGGGCATATCTCAAACCACATACGGTACACTCGTAAGGCTTTTCCCCAGTGTGTTTTCTCATGTGACTGACAAGATGGGGCCTCTGAGCGCATCTATAATCACACTCAGAACACACGTATGGCTTTTCGCCAGTGTGCATTTTCATATGCTCAACAAGCAAACCTTGACGGGCACATCTATAATCACACAAAGAACATTTGTATGGCTTTTCCCCAGTATGAGTTCGCATATGTCTGACCAGCCGACCCTGTTTGGAACACCTATAATCACACGCAGAACAACCGTATGGCTTTTCCCCAGTATGCGTTCTCATATGTATAACGAGGTCAAATTTTAGCGCACACCTAAAATTACAAATAGAACACGCATGTGGTTTCTCCTGGGTATGTGTTCTCATGTGTAAAGTGACGGCAGATCTTTTGACACTCCTGTAAGCACACACAGAACATACGTATGGTTTTTCCCCAACGTGCGTTCGCATATGAATAGTGAGGCCAGATATCTGAGCACATCTGTATTCACACGTGGAGCACTTGTATGGTTTTTCTCCGGAGTGTATTCTCATATGAACAGTGATGCCAGTTTTCCGGGCACAACTGTAATCACAAATGGAACACTTGTATGGCTTCTCTCCCGTGTGTATTCTTTTGTGCTGGACGAGGTGGCATTTTCGGGCTGACTTATAATCACATTGTGAGCACTTGTATGGCTTTTCTCCAGTATGTGTCCGCATATGTACGACAAGATTGGATCTGCAGGCAGGTTTGAAATCACAGATTGAGCACTGTAGGTTTTCGGCTATGTGTTCTTTCAAACGTTTCACATGCTTATCTTTTCGACCAGCAGAAAAATCACCAGATGGACTTTCATTTGAGGTTACCCCATTATTGAAACCGGAGTAATGGACATTGTTAGTTCCAGCTTCATGTCCTTCAGGAGATGAAAATTCGTCACCCTGCGACATCATTTCTCCAGCGTGAATATCATCATTTTGAATTGAAGTTGGTCGGCGTTGATATAAAGTGACGGGCACAGGAGATCTTTGTTCACTCAGGCTAGACGAACGAGGATGAGGGACATCAACAACAGCTTCCCCCTGTAAGACGACAAAATCATATTACAATTGTGTCAAAGGAAATGGAAGATAACGTACGAAGAATTAAATTTTAAATAATTTAGGGCACATCTGTAATGGTCTGTCGGTCATACGTATTTAGAACATTTTGAAAATGAATCAATCTTCAGTATGCGTAACCAGGTCGATACTGATGTTGAAATACAATTTGAAGCAAAATACTGTGACAGTTTGTATTGGGGAGTAAGTGTCGCTTATACATTTGAGCGAAGCTATTTGTTTCTTCAGCCCTACCTTGTACCCAACAGGAGCTCAATCTGAATGCTGGATTGCAAGTTGTAGCTACATACAAAATGACGATAACTTACTTTGCATGCACCTCTAATTTCCCCTGTGCTACAGGTAGGTTTGACATCTGATTTGCCTGGCTCCGAGTTGAATGTTCTGATCGGGCTTCCATCATCTGACTTGAATGGGTCAACCCAGGGGAGGAATATTTGGTCGTGCTTTCTCCTATCGGATCTGCAGACTACAGAGCAGTTCCGACCAACTTGATCAGTACTTGACCAGTCTTGACAATTTGCAGAAAGATGTGCTGACTTTTTGTCGCCTTCGTTTATACCAGTCTCTTCCATAACATATTTAACCTGTCCCTGTACTGTTAAGATATCTATATGGTGAAACTGTTGATGACGTAGACGTGACTCCGAGTAATTTATACGGGATTCCTCTCTTACAGCAGATGGTGCATACTGCACTGAACCTTCCATGGAGGACATCTGATCTTCCTCCTTTACAGTAGATGGTGCATACTGCACTGAACCCTCCATGGAGGACATCTGATCTTCCTCCTTTACAGTAGATGGTGCATACTGCACTGAACCTTCCATGGAGGACATCTGATCTTCCTCCTTTACAGTAGATGGTGCATACTGCACTGAACCCTCCGTGGAGCACATCTGATCTTCCTCCTTTACAGTAGATGGTGCATGCTGCACTAAACCCTCCATGAAGGACATCTGATCTTCCTCCTTTACAGTAGATGGTGCATACTGCACTGAACCCTCCACGGAGGACATCTCATCTTCCTCCTTTACAGTAGATGGTGCATACTGCACTGGACCCTCCATGGAGGACATCTGATCTTCCTCCTTTACAGTAGATGGTGCATACTGCACTGAACCCTCCATGGATGACATCTGATCTTCCTCCTTTACAGTAGATGGTGCATACTGCACTAAACCCTCCATGGAGGACATCTGATCTTCCTCCTTTACAGTATATGGCGCATACTGCACTGAACCCTCCACGGAGGACACCTGATCTTCCTCCTTTACAGCAAATGGTGTATACTGCACTGGACCCTCCATGGAAGACATCCGTTCTTCCTCCTTTACCGTAGATGAAGCATACGGCACTGAACCCTCCATGGAAGATATCTGTTCTTTCTCCTGTACCTTAGATGGGAAATACTTCGCTAAACCCCCCATGGAAGACATCTGTTCTTCCTCCTTTAGAGTAGATGGCGCATACTGCACTGAACCTTCCAGGGAAGACATCTGATCTTGCTTTCTTTCTGCCATATTCTGATCTGTCTTTTCTAATAATGTAGATATCAAAGATGGACCACTAGGTAATATACCACTCCTATTGGATATGTACAGCTTTTAGTGAACAGGTCTATCTCCTTCCGTTCAGCCTTCTTTTAGTAAGCAAGTGTGTCCATGTAAAAAGAGAACAGAAAAAATAAAGATAGTCAAATCATACCCTCAAACTTTGACACGTGTCTGAGAACAAGTAAATTATGATAACATTTCCGAACTTCAGAGAGAGCATATTTGTATTTGGTGGAACCAACTTGAAATGCATATCATAATAATCCTAACTTGACAGGCTACAGTAGGCCGGCTCGAATGATAATTAATATCTAATTCCATTTTAAACGTGAATCTTTTTGATATACTGAGCCACATATGTACGACCCATGTGACAAGTGAAATTTAGATGGCGTCGAATTAGTCAGATATCCATTTCTCATCCATTCTTTTTTTAACGTGCAGCTATCTATCAGCTGTCACATGGTATATATGACCACAAACTCAATATCTTACCACATGGTGACCTCATTCCGGATGATGGCGGACTGCTAGATATGAACATGGCTAGGGGGAATCTTTGACCAATACTAATTTTTTGGTCCTTTACACAAGATCTGACTAACAATTCCTTCAAATGGGGCTCGCAACGTTATAAAATCGGCTGTCGTACATGCAAAAAAATATGTTAGTCTTGACATATATTCGTTTTTTTATACTAAACAAGGAAAAACTTTATCTAGTAACTAGCTCTATGTATGTGCATTCAAATATCGATCATTTGTGCATTTTTATTGCCTCAAACAGCCTCAATTATTTCTACATGTATGTGAACCCCCGAGATATTAAAATAGGCATGCCAATTTTAGCTGATATCAGTGTGCAGTCCTCTTGGGATAATAATTCTTCTCGCTATTTCTAGGCCGGCAGAAAAAAACCCCGTATTCACTTAGTTTACTTTCCTGTACATGTTACCCAGTCAGTAAGGTTACACCTGGACCTCAGTGTACTGGGTATCGGTAGTGATTTGTATGTAAACGGCCACCTCGCAATAAGGGACAATGGAAATCAATGGGAACAATGGTTAAGTAGCATGCATGTCTGTTCTCATCATGATTGGTAATAAGTAATGCGCATTTCAAAGACAAAAATTCAACAAGAACACTGGTGCTAAAGCTGTACAAGAAACAAGATTTTTGTTGGGTTTGAGTTATTTCCCTGTTTTCGCATCGCCGACCTCTTACCTCAGTTGTTCTTTCCGTCGCATTTGAACGCAGATCTTCGCATTCGTTGCTCACCGGAACCGCTCAATTCGCGCGTTAAACAGACCGTCATTCAAAAATCACAATCCTCCTCTGGATCGGAACACGGACATTTAAAAGTGATTTCACTGATTTCATGTACATGTATCTCCATTCTCGGATCCCTGGGAGATTATACAGGAGGTTTGTTTATTTGTTTTTCTTCTAATCTGGAAATTACCGATAAATGTTGCACTGTGTTATATCTGACAGTAAAACTCCACCAACGCCAGCTCCTTCCGCGCACTCGTCATTAAAATACCATTAATGTATGCCATTAATAATGTTTTGTTCTTTAATGGTATTTTCTATTCAATGATGATTTTATAGCGAAATTTATTTATCACAAAAAAAAACATTAATGGCCAATAAATATTTAAATTTATGGCAGCTTAATAGTGATCAATTGGTCACTTTTTCCGCAGGTTATCGCATGAGTCTCATTAAATTCATTAATTGATGGCCATTAAACCATCATATCTCAAACAATATTAATGGTCATTAGTCTGTCATTCTGTACTGTAGGACGGACTAGCTAACTGGAAAACATCCCTGACATTCTGATCCTTTACATGGTGTCATTTGTTTATTAGGTTTCGGAGCCACTGGCTGGAAACCTTTTTTATTGGGCTTATTAAGTCAAATTACAAACACAATAGTTCAAATACAGTTTGAAAAATTATGCTGCAATTATGTGAATCGCAACTATATAGGTCTGACCATCAGTTTGGCTTCAAACCTGAGCGATCATCGGACCAATGCATTTATGTTTTGAAAGAAGAGTTGCTGCTGTGTTATTGGCAATCCAGTTTATGCTTTTTATATGAATGCACCCAAAGCCTGAATACTGTATAGATATATTTTTTTATGTGCAAAAGTTTATAGTCAAATAGGGACGTACGTACCCTCCCCCTTCTGGTGTATCTAATGGTGTTAGGCAGTCTAGGTTTATCTCCCCTTCTGGTGTATCTGATCATGTTAGACAGGTTATGTAATATGATTTGTAAATTTAGATGTGCTAACCATTATATCCCTACTGTTCTGTGAAACTATAGCACTTTTGTGCTACCGCAGATGGCAAACCGTAGATTGCTAGTAGATAGAGATGCAGATATTTTTGGGATATAATCGAGCCTCGTTCTGAGTGCAAGGAAATAACACTCGAGAAGCAATCTGGGCGTTGTCTGATTTAATTCGTTGATCGTTCCTAATTGATGAAGCAAGGACTGGCCATAACACTGGCGACGAGTAAGTTAAACCCATAACGAAGCGTACGACGTAAACTGTACATAACTATTGGGCCAGAAAATGAATCGAAACGCTGTGCCGAAAGGAGGTGTTCGCTTTAGATGGATATTTTTCCCCTTCAGAGTCGCTCTCTGCTGCTCTATTGTCTCGCTCCGAGCTGGCCGGTAAATTGTGACGTAATGCTCAGGTATTCCCCAACTCTTTGTCAGACAGGCGAGGCCAGTCAAATGGGAAATTCTGGTTCATATTCTCATACGGTTACCATTGGCACATATTGGCACATGCATAATCAATTGGGAAAACAAGCGTCACCACTTGTTGAGGGTCATTTCCTTAATAAAGGCCTTGATATAAGACAAGTTTAACCTTATAACTTTTCAATTCATAGTTACAACTTTCCGCTGCCCTAAATTATACGAAATTATATATGTGTAACAATTAATTTTTTGCTCTGCTGGATCGTCAGAATATTCAAATACTGACTGTGTGTGGAGTTGTTTGCGTGCAATTCTATAGACGAATTATAATAAAATAAGGGATTATGTGCGTTAGGGGTTCGCTGTCTTTATTTAACTTTAAAGTCCAAAATGATGAAGATGGGAGAAAAAGGAAAAAATGAAGATTTTTTGGGGGGGGGATTTGGGGATTCAAACCAAAATGTTGGTTTTCTTTTAATCTGTAGTCCGACACTGTAACCATTCGGCCAAGCAGCTGCTACAATTATCAAAATGAGGAATCATGTGCCGAATGGCGGTGAACTACACCCTTTCAGAGCATCGATAGCGTTTTGGCATATTTCAATATCATGAAAATATGACACCTTTAACCAAAACGATTCTTCAGTATCATTTTGGATCAAACCCACCGCATTTCGATGTGTAAGACTCGTTTTGGTTAAAGGTGTCATATTTTATATATGAATAGAATTCCCTTCAAGAATATCGCCAAAAATTTCAAAAGAAACAAATGCTTATTTTCTAATACTCGTAATATTTTTTGGACAAATCTCTTCTCGGTGAAAATTGAGAATATGCAAATTCAGTTTTTTCTCTCTCAAGCTAATAACTTTTAAAGTAAACGAGAGGAAATTATATTTTCGGTTTTTAAACGCAACACACTAAGGAAAAAAATACGGTCAAACCGAACACCTCCTTTGAGTACGGGGTCCGCCACGTTGGGTCCATGTTTGAACTTTATTCGGACGGGAATGGGTCGATTATTAATGCAAACACTGATGATCCAACAAAACAGCGACGGAGAGCTTTATTATTACATTTGGCTGGCCCATATGTGCAGGATATTTTCTTCGCGCTTGCCGATATTGGAACAGTTACTGACTATGGTGGTGCGGTTGGGGCCTTATAATTCAAATACGTACTTTGTTACTCAGGCCAACGCAGCATTTGCTCGACAGAGGTACGTACCACCAAGTCGTCAAAAAAGAGAGCTGCTAGTGACTGTAAATTTTGTGATAATACCGATAACCACATAACGTTCATCAGAGGTAGTCGCATAGTGTGAGAGAATTGAAGAACAAATGTCTGTAACTGTCTGTGAACAAATCTGAACAGCTAAGGCAAAATATGGACAGGAATAAAGCTGATGAATCCTGCTACAGGTGTAGTATCATCGGCCATTTTGACCGTGATCCCAAATGTCCAGCTCGCGGACAGACTCTCCATAAGTGTAATGGCAAAGATCACTTCTCCAAAATCTCCAAGTGGGGCTAACACCAACTGGAACTAACGCTGGAGTCACGTGGTATAACGACATTCTCGACCCATAGAGCTCTCTACAGAAACAAGAGGCTGATTTTCGGAGTATCAGCCTGAAATCACCGCTGCTCTTGCTGGCATAGCAGGTGTCGAAAACATCTCCAATGACATCATCGTCCCTGCTTCAGACCAAAAATCTCACAAAGAACGCCTACATGCTGTATTGAAGCGTCTAGAGGAATATGGATTGACACTCAATCCTGACAAGTATCAATTTAACATGGATAGACTGGTATTTATGGGAATCTGGCTGTCAGAGAAAGGCATTGGACCTAGAGCTGAACTGGTCCGTGCAGTAGTTGAAGCCAGAGAACCGGAAAGCTATCAGAAGTGCTGAATTTCTTGAGTTTAATCAGTTATAACAGTCGTTTCATTCTGCAGTACGCTACAATCTCTGACGACTAACCTGGAATGGCGAACCATTTGAATTTCGCCCGGAGCAGAATGAATAGTTTCGTATGCCCCCCCCCCCCCTACCAAACTTTCTGCGTTAAACTCGCCAAGCTTGCTCCGGAACGACAAAAAAGAGGCTGCCTCTAAATAATATTACCATGGTATAAAATCGAGCCTATTCGCATAATTCATATTTAGAGGCTGCCTCTAATTATTTTGTACCATGGTATAAAATCGCCAAGCCTGCCATAATTCCTATTTAGAGGATGGGTCCCAGAAAAGTGATGTTTTTGTTATATTTCTTCAAAATTTCTGCTTTTTCGCGACGAAAAGTGGTCAAAAACTATTTTATTTCACATCACATTAATATTTACTAATTTATCATGCAGTTTTTGCGGAGAAATTGCATAAATAGAAAATTCGGAAAATCTGACTGAAAAATCGACCAAAAAATGCCGTTTTTGAAAATGACGTCAGTGTGACGTCATCAAGGCGGCCGTCTTGGATTTTTTTAAAATTTTCTGGTAGAGCTTGACCCAAGGGCCCCCTAGCTCAAGGGGTAAGGGGCCCCAGGCCACAACAGGTCCCAAAAAGCCCAGGCCAGATAGGGTTAAGGAGAGTATTGCTGAAGCTGTAGCCTGCTTCGACAAGGACGCGCCTACCAAGGTTATCGCTGATGCAAGTCCTGTGGGACTAGGTGCCGTGTTGGTACAGGAACAACAAGGGAAGATGGCCAGTCGTAGTTCAACTCATTGTGAGCGCAACTTCTCGCAAACGGAGCGTGGATCTCTCAGACTGATATGGGCCTGCGAAAAGCTGCACTCGTACTTGTACGGCAGAAAGTTTGATTTATTGACTGATCACAGACTGCTAGAAGTGATTCACGGTCCCCGTTCCAAAGCGTGTGCATGCATCGAGCGTTGGGTACTACGGCTCCAACCCTACGAGTTTAGAGTTGTGCATATTCCTGAAAAGGACAACATTGCTGACCCACTTTCACGCCTTTTGGTTAATTCCGCCAAGTCACAAAAGCATTCACATGAATCTAATGAATATGTGTGATTTGCTACACTGAACGCAGTGACCACTCATGAAGCCTCCAAAGCCGACGAGGAGTTGAGAATTGTGCGAGAAATGCAAAGCTTATGCACAGATCGAGATAGAGTTACGTGTGATAGGATATCTTGTTCTTCGGAGCAGTTGCATTGTACTGCCGGAGAAACTACGTCCTAGAACCCTCGCCCTAGCTCACGAAGGACATTTAGAAATGGTGGCAACACCACAGAAGCAAGGTATGGTGGACCGGAATAGACAGAGTTGCTGAGATGCATTGCAAAGCATGTCATGGGTGCCAGTAATTGACACGTCCGGATTTAACAGAGCCTCTCATGCCTATACCAATTCGGGAAGGCCGCGGCAAAACGTCACCACAGACTTGCTTGGCCCACTATCATCGGGACATTCCATACTGCTGGTTTTAGATTACTACAACCGTTACTACGAATATGATGTGTTAATGTCCGCCATTGTAACGAGAGTGAGTGGCAGTCTGGAGTCAATATTTAGTCGTCATGGATTGCCTGTGACAATCAAGTCGGACAATGGTACGCAGTTTGTATCTGAAGGCAAGTTTCGCGATTACTGCGGCAATAACGTAATCCAACACCTAATGACAACTCCCAAGTGAGCTCAAGCGAATGTCGAAGTAGAGCGCCAACACGCCCCTCTATTGAAACGAGTTCGTATCGCTCAGTCAGACGAACTGAGGAAATGTGTCACTATATATAGGGGAATAGAACACAATTCCACTGGCAAAGAGACCAGCCGAGTTACTCTTCACCCGGAAGCTGCCATGGGCACGTCACGTCATTCTGACCTCGAAGTTCGGGATAGAGACTCCGAGCGGAACGGGATTGCTAAAATCAATGCTGACGATCACCATGGAGCCCATTATCCGGATGTGAAAGTTGATGACTAAGTCTTGATAAGACAGGAGAAAGTACACAAGTTCAATGCGCACCGCTTACAGTAGTGAACAAAACTGGAAATAGTTCCTGCCGGAGTACAATATTCTCGACACCAGAATATTCAGTGAAGCCATATAAACATCACATGGTGATGTGATTAAAGAGGTTCATTCCGCGAAAGAGGTCCCTACACCCACAACGGTGACACCAACCAGACCGCGGAGACAAGTTAAAGCACCACAGAGACTGCCTGTAATGAACTAACTGCTGATATATCTTAGTCTTTATGACTTGAAGTTAATGATTAAAGGAACAATACAATACAATTATCTTGGTAAAGATACTTCAACATGAATTTTTTAGTGTATTGAACATCACTAGTCCTTGAGGCTAAGACACTATGTTTTAAGAGTTCGAGATGGAATTTGATTTTAATGTTCTCGTTTTTTCATCGTATTACAGACATTCGATAACACCCTGTTTGAATTGTCTTAACTGTGTGCATTCGAACATTCAGGAAACGAATTCAGTGGCTTTAATTGATCATTGACATTCTGAGATTTGGTTGAGTATTTATTAGCTGACCTAGAGTCTTCTCCTGATGAAAAGAGAGATGTCGTGTTCCGTGAAGCTATAGCACGTCTCTGCAACCGTAGATTGCCTACCGTAGATTCCTAGTAGATGCTGATATTATGGGATGTGATTGAGCCTCGTTCTGAGTCAGTGAAAGAAGCAACCTGTGCATTGTCAGATTTAATTCGTTGATTCCTAATTAATGAAGTAAGAACTGGTCATAACAGGCAGTTACTCTGATATACCTCGAAGTGAACGTTTATGTAGTCTCTGCCATTGTAACAATCAAGACATGTTTTATGTCCTGCTGTTTTATTGAAATCATGTCCTGTCATTTTAGCATAAAATCATTAGTTTATGCATGTTAGCCAGTTTGGTATCTCGATCCAGTAGAAGTCTGGTACCCAGCTTTTCGGAAAGACAATGGAAGATCTTTAATCTACATTTGAGTTTGTACACCTATTTTGCTAGGTGGAAACCGTAAGCTTCGAGAGGAGAAACTTTTAAGTACTAATATCTGTTATATTGATATGATTGCACACCAGGAATTACAGGAATTATATTTAAAGTTGGAACTGTGTTCTTGAAGTTGGATTTTCTTTGATTCTACATTTATTGGGTGTAACCTGGGTTAAATATTAGCTCCCCAAAATAACCCGCTGTGAGACTACCATTTTTCTCGGAACCCTGGAAGATGATACGGGGGTTCATTTATTTGTTGTTTTTTTTCTAATCTGATGGCCCCCACCGGTTGGGCATGATAGGTATATATATATATATATATATATATAATTTCTTTTATTGTGCATTTAAAATCCAAATATCCATAATCTATCAGGTTTCCCCTAACTATACAGATATTTGATAATTGAAATGGGTTCATGTTTACACAATATATAAAAAAACAGTTTGAATTAGACCTTCTTCGAAGGATTGTTTACACGTTTAGCGGCATTAAAGCGTGGGCGACTGTTTATATCATGTAACCAACACTGATGACCGATGAACATTCATTTTCTTGCAACCAAATGCAAAACAGTACAAAAATACTTGTTCGAAGGTAAATATATACGGTGGCACATAGGGGATATAGCATTTTTAAAATAGGTTTTTACATTTTTTATACTTTTTCTGATTTTCTTGTGTATTTTTACAGTTTTTCGCCTATTTTCTACAAAAGGATTCTAGTTTATAACATAATTTCTTTATATTTCTGTCATTTCTGGTAACGTTGTCATAAATATCTGTCACAAATACCTCTGGAAACCTTTGCACCGCGGTGGAAACATTCTTTTCGCGGAGGAAAACCTTTGCAACGCGGTGGATACCTTTACACCGCGGAGAAAACTTTTACACCGAGGTGTAAAGGTTTCCCCCGCGGTGTAAAGGTTTCCTCCGCGGTGTAAAGGTTTCCTCCGCGATGTAATGGTTTCCACAACGGCGCAAAGGTTTCCACCACGGTGTGAAGACTTCCACCGCGGTATGAAGGTTTCCACCGCGGTACAAAGGCTTCCACAGATATTCATGACAGATATTTATGATAACGTTACTTGGAATTACATAATTCTAATGAAATTATATTATAAACTAGAATCTGTTTGTAGAAAATAGGCGCAAAATTGAGAAAATATACAAGATACTCAGAAAAAGTATTAAAAAATGTAAAAAACTATTCTAAAAATTCTATATCCCTGTGGGCCACCATATATATTTACTTTTGGAGAAAAGTTTCTACCGTGGTGTAAAGAAGGTTTCCACAGCGGTGCCCCGCGGTGTAAAGTTTTCCACCGCGGTGTAAAGGTTTTCTCCGCGGTTTAAAGTGATCATGAACCCTTAAGTAAAGTTTCCATCAAATGCTTGATTCAAGCTTGAGGTGTGTCTTCTCTGAGTTTCAACACAGACTCACTGTTCCAATGTGCAAGTTCCACCAAAATCTGGGAAATTAAATGCAAGATACAAATTTACTTGACACTTGTGAATTACCATCTCCCAGATTTTGGTCAAACATGCACATTGAAACACTGTGTCTTTGTTGAAACTCAGAGTATACACACCTTAAGCTTGAATCAAGCATTGGAAAGTGCAGACAAAGTTTGAAATATATGTATTATGGCAGTGTGACGTCACTGGACCTAAACATGATTGCAACAGACCACCCTAGAATACCATGCTTTATTTGCAGTTTAATCGTAAAAAAAATACGATAATTTTCCCACACTGTTTGCAATGGTCTTTCAGGTTTCCACCGCGAATGGTTTCCACCGCGGTGAAAAGGTTTCCTCCGCGGTGTTATATTTTCCACCGACGTGCAAATGTTTCATCGCGGTGTAAAGGTTTCCAAGAGTTTTCTTTTCGGTGAATATATAATACAGATATTTATGACAACGTTACTAAAAATCTAAATAAATTATGTTATTAACTAGAATCTGTTTGTAGAAAAAGTATTAAAAAATGTAAAAAAAAAACTATCCCCTATGGGCCACCGTAAATACAGGAAAAGCCCAATCATGCCAATGGAAAATCAAAATTGTTAAATATGGAGCGGAGATACATGTATTTTGATAATTTTGGTATTGATGATATCAACGTAGTAGTATGGAAAGGCTAAAAAAGGTAGCATTGGCCTCTTTGCACTTAAACATGAGGTGTTGGCGCTGGAGATTGGAAAGTGACCTCTGCCAGAGTTTGGCCGCCATCTTGAATTTTCTGAAAAAGGCGATGTATTCCTCCGCGGTAATGCGGTCTGGCGGTGATGCGGTCTGCCTCCGCGGACCGAAAGTAATCCCACGGGAAAAAATGCATGAAATGCATGTATGGACCCTGGGATGTACTGACTTTGAACATTGGGGAGTGTATTTAAAACCTCTGGGAAGTGCGGGGAAGTGTGGGGAGGTGACCTTTGACCTTTTGCGTGGACGCGTACCGTTCTGAAGCGGGTATGTTGATCTTGGTGGCGGAGTACTATTAGGGTGCAGGTGATCGGGTTGTGGAGCCGAATGACTCCTCTGGGTGGGGGAAAAACAGTTCGCGAGAAAAAATAGTGCGGCGAAACAATAGTGCGGGTCTGTATTTAAGCCATTTAAACATTTAAAACTTTAATACATTTAAAATGGGCTTACCTTGAAGTGTCCAAGTTTTATAATTGGGTGTCCGTCCTATAGGGTCTGTACATATTGGATTGCATCAGCGTTGGCTGGATGTCAACATCCGGGTTCCGTTGGCACGCATCCAATTGTCTGGGTACCAAGTTTTATATGGGTCGGGTGCCTATTGGCTTGGTGCCAACATCCGGGTTCTGTTGGCATTCATCCAATTGGCTGGCTGGCAATTGGCTCAGCGCCAAGTTTTTCGCTATAAAAAGGGGGTCATTTTGCAGTTCGGTACCAACATTTTCACTGACCATCCGAAGCTATCGACCTCACCACTGTCTGCCTACAGCCTGCCTGACCATTGCCTGCCTGCCTGCCACCCTGCCTGCCTAACCGATCTGCCTGTGTGTAGTAATCTGCCTATCGGACCACTGTCTGCCTGCCTGACGCTGTACCCGACCACTGCCTGTGTGTAGTAATCTGCCTGCCGGCCTGACCTGCCTGTCTACCTCATCTATCTGTGTACCTTTCCAGCATGAGTCGTGATCGTTCAAGATCTTCCCTGAGACGAGACGACAACAATATGAGACGTGGAGAAGATTTTCCAGGAGAACCAGCGGTGCCTGCCGATGAAACATTACCACGAGACCAGTCCGTGAGTGCCATATACCGGCGACATTGGAACACCATTCGCCATTGCTTTCGCCATCAACGGCCCATACTGGACTTGTACAATTTCCAGCTGGTGGACCTGATACATCTTCCGTCCTACGTGGAGCGTATATTCCACGACCAAGCCACATCGTTTCGGGTCAATATGACTTTTGGATACATTCTTCGGCACAAGGAGACCAACCAACTACGGTATTTCTACCCGAGCAACAACAACCATGTATTTGACCAACCCTTCACGGTGACGGATGCTATTTCCCTAGAGCCGGTGGTCGATCAACTCACTACATTAGACCCGTTGGAGTGGGACCGCCAGCAACGACCGAACACGAAATGGTTGGTGGAAATGGTTACCAACGTCACATTCTACGTGACGAAATTGCGGAATCATCCTATCGGAGCGCTCCCGTCATTCTTCCACCTTGGCTGAGTCGACGAAACGGCATGTATGCGTTAACAGCCGGAGTATATGGACCCTACAAAGACCGGAAATGCCTGTTCCGCTGTTTGGCTGTACATTTCGACCAGTGTAATCCCAAGGCGTATGAAAGAGTGGCCAACTGCTATTGGGGAAAGTATCTAGAGGAACAAGATATGGATAAGCGGCACTTCCGCGGTGTCACCTTCAAATATTTGGATGTCGTCGAATCGCTCTTCAAGGTGAATATCTGTGTCTATCGATTACTACGGGAAGGCGAGGAGAACCCTGAATTTGTCGCTGAATTGGTGCATCGCTCTTCAGAACGGTACGCGTCCACGATGAAGGTGAACGTGTACGACTATGGTGGAGTCAGTCACTTTTCCCTGATCTACAATATGAGCCTCTTCGCCCAATCTTTCAGCTGTACCCAATGCCAGCGGGTGTTCAAAGAATCGTCCAAATTACACCGACACGAGAAAATCTGTACGAACGCTATTCAGCGGAAATTTCCTGGAGGTGTATACCACAATACGCCTACTATCTTTGAAGAACTAGCTGATGAGGGTCTTGTGGTGGCGGAAGAGGACCGTTATTTTCCCTACCGGGCGTGCTATGACTTTGAAGCGATTTTGGAAACTATAGACATTACCTCAGCCAAAACGCAGTGGACACAGCGTCATATCCCGCTGAGTGTGAGCATTTCAACCAACGTGCCCGGCTATCACGCTGAGCCTGTATGTTTCGTATTGACCGGAGACACCCATGAGCTGATTACGCGGATGATGGGATATTTAGAGGCGGTGAGCGCACGCAGTACGGAACTGTTGGAGGAAGAGGAGAAAAGTGGCGAGGCCGAGAGAGAGATTCGTCCACAAGGTGTACCTATTCCGAAAGTGTATGCGGAAAAACTGAAAGTCCGATTCGTTCAATACCTGACTCAATTACCCGTGCTCGGGTACAATTCTGGACGTTACGACCTCAACATGGTGAAGGAGTTTCTGTACCCTTATTTGGCACAGTCCGGTGAAGTGAAGAGTGTGATCAAAAAGATTAATAATCACATGGCGCTTACTACCACGTCACTGAATTTCCTGGATGTTCGGAATTATTTGGCGTCCAATTATAGTTATGCTCAGTGGGTGAAGGCCTATGGCTGTGCACAAGCCAAAGGGAGGTTCCCTTACACTTACATGTCGACACTCGACCGCTTAGAGGAAACAGAGTTACCATCCCGGGACGCTTTTTTCGATGATTTAAAGCAAGAGGAATGTTCCGAAGAAGTGTACCGGGAACTGCAACAGGTATGGAACGACCAAAACATGGAGACCTTGCGAGATTTTCTGGTATATTACAACAATCTGGATGTCGTTCCCTTCCTCGAAGCGGCCGACAAAATGGCGCAACTATTCCGCAAGCAAATGCACGTCGACATATTCAAAGAGTGTTTAAGATTACCTGGCCTGGCTCTTCGGTATCTCTTTCAAGACTGTTCTACCTACTTCTCGCTCATTCAGCAAAAAGATGAGGACATGCATGATTGTTTGCGAGATAACATTGTGGGCGGACCAAGCCTCATATTTCACCGGTACCACGAGAAAGATGTGACGACCATTCGAAGTGGGAAAGTTTGCGACAAAATCATCGGCTTCGATGCGAATGCACTGTATCTGTGGGCCACTGCTCAACCCATGCCAAGCGGTCACTATACGCCGTGTTTAGCGAAAGGCCAGCATTTCAAACCTCAATGGTCCCACAGACATATCGCCGACCAGTGGCTGGACTGGGAAGCACCTCATCGACGCGGCATTTCTATCCGACACCAATCCAACGCCACAGAAAAGCGAGTAGGAGATCACCAACTCTCCGTCGATGGGTTTGCCCTGGTAAATGGAAGACCTACAGTATTTCAATGTTACGGATGCTATTGGCACGGGCACGATTGCAAGTTCTCCCACGGTCGCTACAACGATCGCCGTGGGAAATCGGTGAAAGAGCTACAGGCGGAAGTGGTGGAGAATGCTGATTATATTAAAGAGTTTGGGTATCATCTGATAGAAATTTGGGAGTGTGAATTCCATAATATGTGCCAGGTCCTCCCACACTTGTGTAATTTCCTGAAAGAGCACGAGTACCCACTCAGTCGTCGTCGTATTCTCACCACGCCACAGATCCTTGAAGCCGTGCGTACGGAAACCCTGTACGGGTTTATAGAATGTGACCTGCATGTCCCCGACGCCCTGAAGCCACAGTTTGCAGAGTGCCCATCCATTTTTAAAAACACGCTGGCGAGTCGGGCTGATATTGGAGAGACCATGGAGGCCTGCGCCGAGGAGCATGAAGTACTTAAACAACCGCGCCGGATGCTGATAGGCAGTATGTGGGAAGAAAAAAATCTTACTGGGCACGCCATGAGCCACGGTCTCGAGGTCACACGAGTCTATCAAGTCATACAGTATGTACCCAATGCCTGTTTTTCCGGCGTGGCTGACACCGTAACAGCTGCTCGTCGACAAGGTGATCAGGATCCCAGTAAGGCCATTATCGCTGAGTCCTGGAAACTCGCGGCGAATAGTTTTTATGGAAAAACTGTGACGAATCAAGCCCGCCACGTCACCGTGAATATATGCACTACGAAACAAGCGCGAACAAAAATCAACTCTCCATTGTGTCGCTCCGTCGACGTCATCGATGATGATACCTACGAGGTTACCTCTGCCAAAAAGACCACCCGTTAAAACTTACCCCTCCAAATCGGGTATATGCTGTACCAGATGGCCAAACTCCGGATGTTGGGGTTCCTCTACGACTTTATACACGTGTATTTCGACCAGAGCGATTGGCAGTTGATATAAATGGACACAGATTCCACCTACATGGGTGTCTCTAATGCAGACTGGGAGTCACTCGTGGAACCGGAACTACGAGTCCAGTATGAAGCGGAACGGGATCAATGGCTGCCTCGACGCGACCACTACCAGCACGACAAGCGAACCCCCGGTCTCTTTGAGCTAGAGTGGAGTGGAGAAGCCATGATCGCCCTGTGTTCAAAAACCTATTACTGTAACGGTGGAGACCAAAACAACAAGTTCAGCTGCAAGGGGGCCAATCGACGCGGCCCCACCATTAACAAAGCTCTCTACCTGGACGTGCTTCAAAACCGCGTCAGCACTAGTGGGACCAATCGAGGATTTCGTGTGGTGGATCATCAAATGCGTTCGTACATACCTTCACCTTCTTCTGGACTTGTGAACTGGTGACTACTACATATATTGCCTCTAACCGATGCGAATTTGTGACAATGTGTGTAGGGTGAGAGAAAAAAATGGAAATACAAATGCTTTCTATCTGGTCACGTGACATTCAAATACCGCGTGATGGAATGACAGTGAAGTAACCTCCTTATGAATACGTGTCGGTTACATGTCTATTCCATCAAAAGTCGAATGTTTCTCATTTAATTCCTGATTTTATTCGAATCCTGAGCGCCTGGAGTATATTATATCTGATTTCCATCATGAAAATACAATTGATTTCTACCTGGTCACGTGACATTCGAATACCGCGTGATGGAATTACACTGAAGTAACCTCCTTATAAATACGTGTCGGTTACATATCTATGCCATCAAAAGTCGAATGGTTCTCATTTAATCCCTGATTTTATTTGAATCCTGAGCGCCTGGAGTATATTATATCTGATTTCAATCAAGTAAAGTTTCAAATTAATAAATGTGGGTAAGCAAAGCCGAGTTACGGAATTACATTTTGGTCCATATTTTAAGGAGTTGCAAGTTTTACAAGTTTCGAATTTATCCGGTCTAAAAAATTCTGCGGACAGCCCAAAACACATGAATTCTGTTGTCATGTACTCGGCAATGCAATTATATGCGATTAAATGTGAAAGAGCGATAATGACTGGTCAACAACATGGGCAAAATTGTCCACGAATGACATAACCGAAATTTTGAATTATATTACGGAATTACATTTTGGTTAAAGATTTCGTGGAATTGACGAGAGTAATTTGTATTGTTGTTTGTATTATACAACCCTATTGTACATTCTTCGAAAATTCTCATGAATATCCAATCGACATAGTCTGTATACAGTACTTTAATTCGCGTTCCTGACAGTTCTTGTACATTGTGATTCTTGTTTGTATTATGAAATTGTCTTGTATACGTAATATATAGTAATTCCCCACCTGGATAAAAAATTGTAAGTTTCACGTTCTATCAGAATTCGCGAATTATTTATTTTTAGCCGAAAAATAATCAATGGAGAATTTCTCATCAAACTAAGAAATACAAAGTCATTCAAGGAGAGACTTGGAGAGTGTCGAATTATCCAGACCGCCTCAAATTTATGGAAACTTCAGACCATGCATGCCCGAGACTAATTCGTCCAATTCAAAGGTCACGACTTCGGAAAGAGCATTTTACGTGAATACTTCTCAAACTATTTCTTCCCGGGCTTGAAGTGAAATTAACATTATTTTGATGAGACGTGAGAAACTTCTCTGGGTGATCTTGGCTAATCACCCGAATAAACAATATAATATTTTGGAGTAAATGTACCCCACTGGTACCTATGTTGGTCCGTAGTTCGTGGTATGTCAAAATATTCGTCCCGCGAACGCAGTGACGCCCCCGTCACTGGTGACGCTCCCCGTAAATTCCTTTGACCATATTTCTCTTTGCTGTTCGTCCGAAACACTTCCACTGACTGATGGGTGAAATACTACTGTATTTGCATTTATGTGTGAGTTTGATAATATATTAGCGGGAGTGTGGCATTCCCCAGGAAACAGGATCAACTTCAGTATCAAGAGACTGGATAACGAATTTATTTCTATACGAGCAGCCGAGAACAGTGAACGCGGAAAGTGTACAGAGGCGATGGCAGGAGGAAAGGCGAACAATCACGTAAAAAACGACTTAGTGCGGGGAAATATCTGATATCATTTTTGAAACCAGCATGTTCAATATGGTCATATTACAGCGAGCACTTGTCATATTCCCGAAGACAAAAGACACAATTTCACAAATTTCATTTTTACAGAAACAACAATTCACGCAGAAAAGCTCAGGGACGTCGCAAAGTCGGCTGCGCTTTCAGGCAATAGATTGTGAGAACATTAAAGAACCGAGTGAAAATAAAGCAATTTGTAAAATTTTCAACTTTAAAGCTTTTGAAACTCGCAGTTTCTCGCACAGAATGCCCTCGACAATGACCTCAAATTAACAATGAATATTCATGAATGTTCGTTTGTCGCAAGCGTTCGCCAAGCGTTCGCCATATGCACGTCGACATATTCAAAGAGTGTTTAAGATTACCTGGCCTGGCTCTTCGGTATCTCTTTCAAGACTGTTCTACCTACTTCTCGCTCATTCAGCAAAAAGATGAGGACATGCATGATTGTTTGCGAGATAACATTGTGGGCGGACCAAGCCTCATATTTCACCGGTACCACGAGAAAGATGTGACGACCATTCGAGGTGGGAAAGTTTGCGACAAAATCATCGGCTTCGATGCGAATGCACTGTATCTGTGGGCCACTGCTCAACCCATGCCAAGCGGTCATTATACGCCGTGTTTAGCGAAAGGCCAGCATTTCAAACCGCAACGGTCCCACAGACATATCGCCGACCAGTGGCTGGACTGGGAAGCCTATCGACGCGGCATTTCTATTCGACACCAATCCAACGCCACAGAAAAGCGAGTAGGAGATCACCAACTCCCCGTCGATGGGTTTGCCCTGGTAAATGGAAGACCTACAGTATTTCAGTGTTACGGGTGCTATTGGCACGGGCACGATTGCAAGTTCTCCCACGGTCGCTACAACGATCGCCGTGGGAAATCGGTGAAAGAGCTACAGGCGGAAGTGGTGGAGAATGCTGATTATATTAAAGAGTTTGGGTATCATCTGATAGAAATGTGGGAGTGTGAATTCCATAATATGTGCCCGGTCCTCCCACACTTGTGTAATTTCCTGAAAGAGCACGAGTACCCACTCAGTCGTCGTCGTATTCTCACCACGCCACAGATCCTTGAAGCCGTGCGTACGGAAACCCTGTACGGGTTTATAGAATGTGACCTGCATGTCCCCGACGCCCTGAAGCCACAGTTTGCAGAGTGCCCATCCATTTTTAAAAACACGCTGGCGAGTCGGGCTGATATTGGAGAGACCATGGAGGCCTACGCCGAGGAGCATGAAGTACTTAAACAACCGCGCCGGATGCTGATAGGCAGTATGTGGGAAGAAAAAAATCTTACTGGGCACGCCATTTCTGCGCTGGTACATGAGCCACGGTCTCGAGGTCACACGAGTCTATCAAGTCATACAGTATGTACCCAATGCCTGTTTTTCCGGCGTCGCTGACACCGTAACAGCTGCTCGTCGACAAGGTGATCAGGATCCCAGTAAGGCCATTATCGCTGAGTCCTGGAAACTCGCGGCGAATAGTTTTTATGGAAAAACTGTGACGAATCAAGCCCGCCACGTCACCGTGAATATATGCACTACGAAACAAGCGCGAACAAAAATCAACTGGCCGCTGTTTCTCTCCGTCGACGTCATCGATGATGATACCTACGAGGTTATCTCTGCCAAAAAGACCACCCGTTAAAACTTACCCCTCCAAATAGGGTATATGGTGTACCAGATGGCCAAACTCCGGATGTTGGAGTTCCTCTACGACTTTATACACGTGTATTTCGACCAGAGCGATTGGCAGTTGATATAAATGGACACAGATTCCACCTACATGGGTGTCTCTAATGCAGACTAGGAGTCACTCGTGGAACCGGAACTACGAGTCCAGTATGAAGCGGAACGGGATCAATGGCTGCCTCGACGCGACCACTACCAGCACGACAAGCGAACCCCCGGTCTCTTTAAGCTAGAGTGGAGTGGAGAAGCCATGATCGCCCTGTGTTCAAAAACCTATTACTGTAACGGTGGAGACCAAAACAACAAGTTCAGCTGCAAGGGGGCCAATCGACGCGGCCCCACCATTAACAAAGCTCTCTACCTGGACGCGCTTCAAAACCGCGTCAGCACTAGTGGGACCAATCGAGGATTTCGTGTGGTGGATCATCAAATGCGTTCGTACATACCTTCACCTTCTTCTGGACTTGTGAACTGGTGACTACTACATATATTGCCTCTAACCGATGCGAATTTGTAACAATGTGTGTAGGGTGAGAGAAAAAATATGGAAATACAAATGCTTTCTATCTGGTCACGTGACATTCAAATACCGCGTGATGGAATTACAGTGAAGTAACCTCCTTATGAATACGTGTCGGTTACATGTCTATTCCATCAAAAGTCGAATGTTTCTCATTTAATTCCTGATTTTATTCGAATCCTGAGCGCCTGGAGTATATTATATCTGATTTCCATCATGAAAATACAATTGATTTCTACCTGGTCACGTGACATTCGAATACCGCGTGATGGAATTACACTGAAGTAACCTCCTTATGAATACGTGTCGGTTACATATCTATGCCATCAAAAGTCGAATGATTCTCATTTAATCCCTGATTTTATTTGAATCCTGAGCGCCTGGAGTATATTATATCTGATTTCCATCAAGTAAAGTTTCAAATTAATAAATGTGGTTAAGCAAAGCCGAGTTACGGAATTACATTTTGGTCCATATTTTAAGGAGTTGCAAGTTTTACAAGTTTCGAATTTATCCGGTCTAAAAAAATCTGCGGACAGCCCAAAACACATGAATTCTGTTGTCATGTACTCGGCAATGCAATTATATGCGATTAAATGTGAAAGAGCGATAATGACTGGTCAACAACATGGGCAAAATTGTCCACGAATGACCGAAATTTTGAATTATATTACGGAATTACATTTTGGTTAAAGATTTCGTGAAATTGCCGAGAGTAATTTGTATTGTTGTTTGTATTATACAACCCTATTGTACATTCTTCGAAAATTCTCATGAATATCCAATCGACATAGTCTGTATACAGTACTTTAATTCGCGTTCCTGACAGTTCTTGTACATTGTGATTCTTGTTTGTATTATGAAATTGTCTTGTATACGTCATATATAGTAATACCCCACCTGGATAAAAAATTGTAAGTTCCACGTTCTATCAGAATTCGCGAATTATCTATTTTTAGCCGAAAAATAATCAGTGGAGAATTTCTCATCAAACTAAGAAATACAAAGTCATTCAAGGACAGACTTGGAGAGTGTCGAATTATCCAGACCGCCTCAAATTTATGGAAACTTCAGACGATGCATGCCCGAGACTAATTCGTCCAATTCAAAGGTCACGACTTCGGAGAGAGCATTTTACGTGAATACTTCTCAAACTATTTCTTCCCGGGCTTGAAGTGAAATTAACATTATTTTGATGAGACGTGAGAAACTTCTCTGGGTGATCTTGGCTAATCACCCGAATAAACAATATCATATTTTGGAGTAAATGTACCCCACTGGTACCTATGTTGGTCCGTAGTTCGTGGTATGTCAAAATATTCGTCCCGCGAACGTAGTGACGCCCTCGTCACTGGTGACGCTCCCCGTAAATTCCTTTGACCATATTTCTCTTTGCTGTTCGTCCGAAACACTTCCACTGACTGATGGGTGAAATACTACTGTATTTGCATTTATGTGTGAGTTTGATAATATATTAGCGGGAGTGTGGCATTCCCCAGGAAACAGGGTAAACTTCAGTATCAAGAGACTGGATAACGAATTTATTTCTATACGAGCAGCCGAGAACAGTGAACGCGGAAAGTGTACAGAGGCGATGGCAAGAGGAAAGGCGGACAATCACGTAAAAAACGACTTAGTGCGGGGAAATATCTGATATCATTTTTGAAATCAGCATGTTCAATATGGTCATATTACAGCGAGCACTTGTCATATTCCCGAAGACAAAAGACACAATTTCATAAATTTCATTTTTACAGAAACAACAATTCACGCAGAAAAGCTCAGGGACGTCGCAAAGTCGGCTGCGCTTTCAGGCAATAGATTGTGAGAACATTAAAGAACCGAGTGACTCGGATATAAAACATAAAGAAACAGCCAACACGGAAAAATCTCTCTCTCTGAGTGTCTATTATAGCTCAGAATTGTAAATATTTATCGAGCAACCGTTTTTGGAAATGGCCCTTCTGCTTATCTGCGCTGTGTTGTGAGAGGAAAGCGTCCATATGGGAGCGTGGAATTCTAGCTGGGCATTGGGTTTGAAACCTCTCCGAGATTTGTATTTCATTACTGTCCTGTATTGCTTCTTTCAAAATCTCTTCTGTTAAAAACAGCCCCACACACTCATGCTCTATTTGACTGACTGATTTATATTGACATCCGGCACATTGTTCCATGCGTGTCGCTCGAATTTACGGCTTTAGTTTATCCATATAAGTGTCGAACAATAAGCTGGATAATTTTGCATGATATCTACAGTCAGCGATTCAGAAATGTCTCGTCAGGACTATTTCGTTGAGTGTTGGTCTTCTCTGCCATATCTTCCTACAGAGATTTGGTGCAAATCTCTACCTTCTCCAAAAGATCACATAGCTCGGCCACATGCTCCATCTCATCGATGATCTTGAGACGACACTGCTTTAGCGTAGCACGATCTGTCGATTCCATGGCTCAGGTAGATGAGGTAGACAGGCTGGTCATGTAGGCAGGCAGGCAGGCAGTGGTGAGGTCGATAGCTTCGGATGGCCAGTGAAAGAGTTGGTACCGAACTGCAAAATGAACCCCTTTTTATAGTGAAAAACTTGGTACTGAGCCAATTGGCTCCCAGCCAATGGGCACCCGTCCCATATAAAACTTGGACACTTCAAGGTTAGCCCATTTTAAAATGTATTAAAGTTTTAAATGTTTAAATGTTTAAATGGCTTAAATACAGACCCGCACTATTGTTTCGCCGCACTATTTTTTCTCGCGAACTGTTCTCCCACCCAGAGGAGTCATTCGGCCTACAACCCGATCACCTGCACCCTAATAGTACTCCGCCACCAAGATCAACATACCCGCTTCAGAACGGTACGCGTCCACGCAAAGGTCAAATGTCACCTCCCTAGAGGTCGTAGGTCAATATGGTTTTAAATACGCTCCCCAATGTTCAAAGTCAGTACATCCCAGGGTCCATACATGCATTCCATGCATTTTTTCGCGTGGGACTACTTTCGGTCCGCGGAGGTAGACCGCATCACCGCCAGACCGCATTACCGCGGAGGAATACATCCCCTTTTTCAGAAATTCAAGATGGTGGCAAACTCTGGCAGAGGTCACTTTCCAATCTCCAGCGCCAACACCTCAAGTGGCCAATGTTACATTTTTTAGCCTTTCCATACTACTCAACGTGTTCCCTCGAGCCTCTGAGATATTACAGTTGAACTGTTTGGGGTTTGGTTCTTTGATGATGTCAGTCAGTCACAGATGTACATGTAAACAGATGAATAAATAGTGACAAACGGTCACATACCATACTTGAGCTCGCTGAGAGTTTTTACTTTCCATGAAAAATTACATGTATTAAACGGATGTCACTTTTAGTTTTAGTCATGCGCACAATATCGATTAAAATGGCGGGTCAAAGGTCACTTCCGGTCAAGTGATCGGAACCGGAAGTGACATCACAGGGGTCATATTTAAATTTTCTGGTCAACTAGTATGAAGTCGTCTTTTTACATGTACTTGGACCCGTTCACGAAACCTGGTTACGAGGGGTCAGCGAGAGTGTGCATCATCGCACGTCATTCGCTCAACTATGTCCAAAGTTAACAATTTTCTCGCTTTTTTCCGCCTTCGCTATAGCTAATAATTAAAGACCGGTGATACTGCTGGCAAGTATTCAACAGCAAATTTTATTCCAATTCAATGTTAATTAAAAGGCTTCGCCGAGATACTATTGGCGAAGCCTGACTACCGATTCCAGTTGGCAGTTCATTTGTACAAGCGAGCATAGCTTAAAATTTCGAAGTTCAGGTACAGATTTGTTAAGGCGATCATTAAACGATTTGTTGATCAGCACCTGCTCGCGAGGAAAGGGGGACGGGTGGGAGGATTTTATTTTTATTACCGGGTATTATTTTCTATGTTAGTTGAATTCCCAATGCTTGCCTTCGCTTAAACAACTTGCTTGCAATGCTTTATGAACTGCAGAACGAAAATAATAAATACAAATTTTCGGGGCGGAGGCAAACATGGGGGCGGACGGTCATGATAAACGAACTATTAATTTTAAGGCGCCTAACACTGCCGAAAGTTGGATCTGTTAGTAGTCTGTTGTCTGTATAAGGTAAGTGGCTGGAAAATCGATAGGTTGATCTCCATTGAACATTGGCAGCACACAAAGGGCTGTAAAGGGATACAACAATAACGGAGCTGCCGACAGCTGCTTCATTCTGTACCGTACTTCTATAGGGCGTGGAATTCGGCCACATGTATGACAATGAAACGTGAAAACTGGAGCAAAATCTCTCAAACGATTTCGCACACAATGGCCCAAATTGGGGCCTTCGATTAATTTCTACGTATCCGTCAACCGTGACATATTGATCAAATAACGTATTGATGATACATTGATCAAAAACTTGCATAAAGAAAGAGCGTAAACTTGAACATAGTGTCCAAATACTGACACTTCAAGTGTGAGAATATAAGCTTGCACGGATGTTGAAGTTTGGCTGCTGAACGATGGGAAATTACAGTGTCTATTTTATAATTTCCTTTAGTATTTGTTTTCTGTACATAATTCGTTAAGCTATAAAGATAAGATATTTACATTGTAGTAATGTGTAAAATTTACAAGAAATTCCAGTTTCGATATTTTCTGTCTGGATATGCCTGGTACTGGAATTCCGATAATGTCGAAGACAGACCTATTACATGTACAATATGTTGTATGTCGTTATATTTAATATATCGTGCAAAGCTAATTTAACGAGTAGTTTAAATTATTGTAGACGTGGAAGTAGGTATACTGCGGAAGATGGTAAATATGACATAGCTTTGTGACTTGGGGTGCTAGTTTTAACTGTAAAAGACTCGCACAAAGACGTTGATGTCCTTCCAAGGTGTATAAAAATAGTATCCGGCTCTTTATTTTTTTTTTAAATTGCGAGAGGAATGTCATTAAAATACTACAAATCATGGGACTATGCCAAGGAGATATGTGATTTTCTCTGCCCGATCTGAGTATAGAAGAACAAACGTATGAATTAGCCTTGATAGATACACTCTTAACCCTACCTGACCTGGGTGGGGGGGTTGGCAAATTGCCCCCTACCAAACTTTCTGCGCTATTTCCGGAACGACAAAAAATGGAGAGCTGAAGCTCCTTGACTTTTTAGTTTATCATATTGGGGTCATTTTGAGCCTATTTGCATAACCCCCGGAGCAGAGGGTCATGGGTAAATTCAAGATGGCGGCCACGTGGGGTGCCAGAAACGTGATGTTTTTGTTATATTTCTTCAAAATGTCTGCTTTTCCGCAATGAAAAATGGGCTAAAACTGTTTTATTTCACATCACATCAATATTTACTAATTTATCATGCAGTTTTTGCGGAGAAATTGCATAAATAAAAAAATCGGAAAATCCGACCGAAAAATCGCCCAAAAATGCCGTTTTTGAAAATGCCGTCACTGTGACGTCATCAAAGCGGCCATCTTGGATTTTTTTTAATTTGCTGGTAGAGCTTGACTCAAGGATATAGTGTGGTAAGTTTCAGCTCCCTAGCTCAAGGGGTAAGAAAAATAATTGGGGGTCATTTCCCCCCCCCCCCACAGGCCAGGATAGGTCCCAAAAAGCCCAGGCCAGATAGAGTTAAGATACAAGTGTTGTACTTTACATTATCAAAAAGATGGAAGAGGGAAAACATTATATGCAGTATTATTAAACATAAAATGTAGAAAAAGGTTTCGATTCTAACAGTACAGTGCTGTATCTGGAGCAATACAACAATTTACAATTGTTGTGTTTCACAGATAATATGTCGAATACAGCACTTTGGATATAATACCTTTTCCCCAACACTAAGAGTGATACAAAATATATCACTTTATATAGTGTTTTCCCTTCTCCGTCATGTACAACACTTGCGATTTAAGAGTGTAAAATGTAAACATCTTTGCGCTATTCGATGTTGTTGACTGGAGAAGTGTGATAAAATCATTGTCGTATCAATTGCCTTACACTGAAGGCAATATGTGTCTTGCGACGGTAATATGTTGGCTCAGAAAAATGAAAAAAATAATGGTTCAGCACGTTAATTTAGAAGAGTGTTTTTGAAACCAACACTGAAGCATTATTTGCACTTTGCACTTATCTACACTGAAAACGTGGCTGAGATACAAATCATCGCTGGGATCATTTTTAGTTCTTGTGATGTTTTTATAAATACATGTACACATGTATATAGGGTCATATGAGTTATTGTCAGTACGTCGTCATGATTTCTGCGGGCTATAGGGCACAGTGTGCACCACCAGGCACGTTTGCATGCGTGCGATGGCGTCACTTCCGGCGATGACGTCACTTTCGACGATGTACATAGGTGATCGGATATGCATGCGGTGACGTCAGGGAATTCCAACAGAAAGACGAGTACAACTGGGGCTGGCTTCGACTGGTTTAGACCAGTTTGAACCAAATTGGACCGGTTGTGCTAAAAATAGATCGCCAGTTAGCGCACTATAAAAGCGAACGTTCTGACACTTTCAGCAGACATTCGTTCAACCACTTACGCAAGGATGTTAACGTGTACCACTTGTTCCAAGTCCTTCACACGCTTGCACGACTTACAGCCCCATGACTCTACCATCCACGACAATACTATCCAGTATACCAGTATTAATCGCCTGGATAGTTT
>JAVTVY010004278.1:0-37811 GCA_036873755.1 Hanleya hanleyi | reverse complement strand
AGAAATCCACAGCCTTTGACAAAGGGAAGGGAAAGAAGACACAACCAATACTTACAATCAAGAAGGTAAAGCATTTTTTTTTTATCTCATTCACCTTATTGAACATCTAATTATATCTTCTGACAACTGCATTTCCTGTCGCTCAGAGGCTATACCAGCATGGTTTTTATAGTTCAAATTTTCATTTTGAAGATAAGCCCGTATTTCGTACACAATGTGCAAATGACCCTGTCGCTGAGTTTAGTCTATCAATAGGATTAACGAGTTCCATGTTAAATCAAAAATTGACCCAATCGAGGTCTTAAATTCTCTCGAATTAAACCGTACAGTGATTTTACTGAAATGCCAGAAAGTATTCTTGAGTGTTGTCAAATAAGAGAACTCTTTCGAATCTATAAAGGAATTTTATCAATATTTAGTGAAAAGTGACATGGAAGTTATATATTTTATATATTCAGCAGGGTTTGTAGTTCCCACCGGTCCGCTAGTCCGAGACTAGAAAATTTTGGGCGAACCAGTGAACATTCCGATTCACCTGTGGACCAGTAGAATATTTTCATTACATTTATGAACCAGATTAGCTGACCAGTAAACTGTACAGATAGACGATGATCAAATTTACTGGTCTGCAAGACAAGTGAAAAAATTTCCGAATTTCGTACCCTGGTCAGAATCATTGAATCTTCCCGTTAATTTCATCTCACTCATCTCACTTGATGTCAGTTTCAGGGAGCAGTCTGTATTCTTCATGAACACTTCAACAGGAACATTTTTTTATGACTCATTTACAATTAAGATGACAAATTGGTCACTTCGAATATCAGGTCACTTGATCTTGTTCTTTGTTTTTGCCTTAAGGAGAAAGTGGACAACGGAATAACCATTTTGAACAAATTAATATTTTGTTTATTCTTCTCATTGGCTTGTAGTAAAGCCGTCAAGCTTTATACACCTTTCATGACCTTCTTGGGCAGAGGCAGAATATTTCCCAGAGTTATATAAATGTGATGTTGTATACATTTGATCCCAGGAAAATGAAATTGATTTGTGATAATATAAATATATCATAATTATACAGCTGTCTTTGGATTAATTTGTTCTTTTTCCTTCACATTGTTTCAGGGGATTGCTGAGGTGGACATTGTGAATGTAGTAGGTGGAAAACAACTCGACCCACCCCGTTTAGTCATGTTTATGACCAATGAAGTGAAAGTGCAGGAAATTGTAATAACAGCAGATAAAGGGATCATATATTGCGAAACTGATAACGTGAAAGAGGCAGTCCTTCACTGTGTGCTAGTGTATTACGCAATGTATCTCAGCTATCCTCGTATCTATTCGCAGCTCCTGACACTATGCCAGGAACTTGATCTTGGTGATCCCTACACAGATCAGAGGTCTGCCAAGTACCTGAAATATTGGAAAGAAATTGAAAATGCCATACAAAGATTAAATGTACAGGTTTCATAGTGTTGTGTGTGAACATTATGTCTGCATTGATAACAAATGCTAGAAACTCAAAGTTGATGGATACATAATTAAGCAGTTATTTCATTTATGAATTCATTTGATTTATGAATTAAGTCGTTTGATACAATATTA
The DNA here is from genome assembly GCA_036873755.1 of Hanleya hanleyi. Lineage (NCBI taxonomy): Eukaryota > Metazoa > Mollusca > Polyplacophora > Lepidopleurida > Hanleyidae > Hanleya > Hanleya hanleyi. Next base: position 36,209 of record JAVTVY010004278.1, on the reverse strand, counting down.
TGTTGATTTGCATTGGAAATCTGACTCATCTTAGAATACAGTCTGTACCTGAAATATTGAAAAGAAATTGAAAATTTCCTGCAAGTATCAAATGTACAGGTCTCCTAGTGTTTAATACCTTGTACTAGTATAATGCTAGAAAAGTCAAAGTTGATGGACATTTCATTAGGCAGGTATTTGAATCATGAATTCATTTGATTTATTAATCTATTCATTTCAGGCATTTGATACAACATTTTGAGGTGAAAATCTGGCTATTCTGTACCTGAAATATTGGAAAGAAATTAAATATGTCATGCAACTTAAGTATCAAATGTACATATGTCATGGTGTTGTGTGTGAACATTATGTTGCATTGATAACAATGTTGAGCTAGTAATGCTGGGAAAGTCAAAGTTGATGGATATTGCATTAAAGAGTTATTTGATTCATGAATTCATTTGATTTATGAATTTATTAAGTAGTATGATGCAATAATTTACTGTGATATGCATTGGAAAGCTGGGGCCAATTTCACGAAGATCATACAACAATTTTTTTATCTTAAATTTTATTATTATTATCATTATTATTATTATTATTATAATGAGCGTATCGTAAACTTACGATACAAATTGGTGTACGACCTTTCATGAAAGTGGCCCCTGGAGTGGCTCTTCTTAGAATACTGTCTGTTTGGCGAAACCGAAGCCTTTGTCGCCTTGTCATGAGAAAGATGTCCAAGCAGAGCCAGTCTATAGGTAACAGGACTTGGCTAACTCAATTTGAGGGAAAAGTCACTCAATTGAGATTTCACTGAAGTCAGAATGAAACAGTTGAGTTCTCTTAACCTTGTATGAAACTGTTCACTGGACGTTTTTTAGAGTGTCAAATTATATAACATTTATGTTTGAAACACAAAGTATTAGCTTCATGTACTACATCTGATTGTGTTGGTATTCTGATTATGTTGTTGGTATTCTGATTCTGTTGACCTGCATGTATGTCTATTATAAGTTCCCATCAATATTTTTTTTACAAATGTATTGTACCAAACAAAATCAGACGTAGTACATGATGCAAATCTTTGTTTCAGTCGTAAATAGTATAAAATTTTGATGCTGTTGCACGTTTTTGACAAAGTCGGCAACAGTTTTGAATTAAAACACTGACATTAAACATATAAATACCTATGTTTTCCTACCTAAAACAGTAGCGACTTACAAATAAACGCCAACATAAAATTAATAAACCTGTACGTTTTTAACATAAACGGCATCAAAAGAATAAACCCTGGTGTTTTCATACCAAATCGTAAGCAATCGTAAGCTGTTGACATGTGCAGTTTACCATAAAACAGTAGCGTTTTGTTTCATAAACATGCGACATGTTTAATAAAAACGGATGACGTGTCTAATAAGTGTGTCTGAAGATAATCGCGTTGTGCGTTTTTGTTAATCACGGTGATGTTTTTAAATAAAAACACTAGTGCAAAACTTATCAACGCAAGTGTTTTCCAGCTGTGTCGATTCTCGAAAGAAATTATAAACACAGGCGTTTAAGTGGAAACGGTTGGTGTTTGTCATATAAGTGTTTCCGTTTTCAAAAAACGTAACTGTTTTACAGTAAAACGCCTTGCCATGTTTATTAAGTGTGTCTGGCAAGTGTTTTTGAAGCGTCGAAATAAAAACGTCTTGTATTTACTGTGTAGTCTCTTGGCTCATTATGCCAAATATTTCAAAGTTCCTTTCCTTGAACTTCATCCAAAGCATGGATTCGTTCCGAAGCACACACGATTGTCATTTGTTTCATAGCTATTCGCCGATACTTTGACTGGTAGAAAAGATTTCACAAAAAAAAACGATTTTCCCCAAACTTCTCGCAAACCACGATATCTTAACTCAAAAAAGCATATGTCAACACGTTGTGAAGATTTATCCCCACCCATATATTATTGTCTAGTAATATAGTAATATAGTAATTCTTCCATGTTTTGGCTTATAGGAACAGATTCACTAATACGAATTTTACCCTTTCCTACATGGCATCCGATTAAAAGATAAATAAAAGTATGTGTTATTAGGTTTTTTATTGAATATGTACAAAGAATTTATCCCTACTTGCTATTTTTTGTTGTTCTTTTAAAACTTATGGCTGGTAGGAAAAGGCTTGCAATGAGAATGTCATCAGATTTATGATAAAACACCGCCTATATACAATGGTATTTCAGGGAATTCTCGGTTACAGTTGTCTAGCTGGATTAAATGATTATTTCATCTAAACTCAATCACAAACTGTTGGTTAATATTATTGTAAATTATTACAAGTGTATGACAAATTTACAAATAATAATTATCTACAGTCAATGATGCCCGATTGTTTTAATCTTTCTCCAGGTGTGCTTAAATGCTGCGAACTGGCAACTCCAGGGAGTGTCCTTAAATCTGTTCCAGATACATTGAAACCGAAGGATTCAAACACACTCTAAGCTCAGAAGGTGTAAAAAAGGTGCAAAAAGGTGTAAATCAAACGTTTACACCTTCTGGGTTCATGTTTACACCCTTAGGAGATGTAAATAAGGTGTAGAAAAGGTGCAAATGTATGAAGATTGATTCCAACCCTGATTTTACACCCGTAAAGGTGTCAATTTATTGAAAGGTGTTAAAAAGGTGTAAATACTTAATTTTCCATACACATTTGGAACTTAATTTCTATGTTGAGGAAATGTATTTCCGTGTCATGCTTACGGTAAACCATCAAAATTCCCAACTTTCCGCACAAAATTAAATCAATGGATCTAACAATTTGACCAGTCTCTCTAACATTTGAGCAAAAATTCTAACGGAAATATTATTAAAAAAACGAGCTGCAGACCATAAGAGTCAATCCCCCAGTCGGTTTTACGAGGGAGTGAAAATTGAACAGCCGCTCTAGTGTTCTCACTCAAGGTTGAGCCCAAGACTACAGGGGCGGGCGGGTAAATATTATGTATCATGCAGAGTCGACAAAAGCACGTTGTTTGTCGACCAATGTAAGAAGTTATCAGATCGATATCTACAGTGCTGATAACTGCTTAGCTATCAGATAAAGTGATTTTCAACTTCATTTCAATGGGGGATTTGCACAATAAGCAGTGAATACAACAGAAACTGTACAAATTATAGGCTTTGATTGATCCACTGAGACAGGAAGGTGTGAAATGGACTAAACGGTTCGAAGTGATAATCATGACAGCTTGTTGTGCATGTTACCCATTAACAATTGTGCGATTATCGTCACAAATTATTACTTGATAAAGTAATGGTTACCATCCTGTCCGGAAACGACCCCTGTTAACACACTATAATCATAATCCGTGGCCTAGGTGCTTTTATCTCATATCTCTTTGACGGTAACGCAAAGTTTTGGTTAAACTATCCATATCGGTGATGATTCTATTGCTCAATTAGTTTATTCTGCCAATGCCTAACAATATATACATCGCTTCTATTGTTCATGAATTTGTAAATAAACATGGCTTCGCTTTCCATGCTGTCCACCATTTCCAATATAAGCCGACGCGATATTACTTCAAACCAAACTTCCATTACGATAAATTGCGCACAGCTGTTTTTTCACGTCGCTCGTTCTATCCATCAAAGTGGACTTTTTTCGAGATGGCGACTTGCCTGCTGTTGATCGGTGAGAACCGAAAGAAAATCGCTTTACCTTTTGCAACTCCCAGCGTGTCGGACCTTAAAGATCAAATTTCACAGAATGCTACCTTAGCTGATCTAATTGGCATTAACGACGTAACCTTCCAGGTAAATATGCCATTTTAAAATATTTGTACAATATAATTGCCCCTGTGAACCCAGGGAGATACATGATACACATCTCATATCTCTTTGACGGTAACGCAAAGTTTTGGTTAAACTATCCATATCGATGATGATTCTATTGCTCAATTAGTTTTTGAGTTTATTCTGCCAATGCCTAGCAATATATGCATCGCTTCTATTGTTCATGAATTTGTAAATAAGCATGGCTTCGCTTCCCATGCTGTCCACCATTTCCAATATAAGCCGACGCGATATTACTTCAAAACAAACTTCCATTACGATAAATTGCGCACAACCGTTTTTTCTATACTCCGAAATACTTATACCAGTGCTGTTATGACCTGACATATATGACCATCGCCCATCGTGGCTTAAGCACATATATATATATATATGTGTTAATATATATATGCATGACCTACCTATGTTAATGGAGGTTCTTTTAATAAACGTATGTAATATATACTCATGAGCTTAGTGTTTCGATTTCATATTTCTCATCCCGCAACTGATTTACGCATTTTCCAGTGGAAGTCATGCTGGCCAAACACGTGCATTAAGCACTACCCAGCTGGGCTTAAATCGTATCCGCAATTTAATACAGTTAACATACTGTATTATGTATCCATACTCCAATCGATAAGAGCTTGGAGGGATTCAAGCGTACAAGGCATTTAACCCAGGCACCATAATTAGCCAATCAACCAACGCAGATTCAGCCAATCAGGAACGCGCAGCTATAACCTATCAACGATAACTCCTTTGTCTCCGTCCACCTATCAAAGGTTACCGGATTAGGCCAGACGTTAACATACTGAGAATATACGGTCAGTTATTCCTGGGACCTTGATTGAGAAGATTAGTATCCTGATAGACTACAACAAACGCCGTATATCAACTGATTCGTTCTAACTCATTAGAGACAAAATGAAAACAACACGCTTCTCTAGTAAACAGAGAAAACGCTACAAGAAGTCTTGCGACCTTTATTGAGAAGATTAGTATCCGGATAGACTACAACAAACGCCGTATATCAACTGATTCGTTCTCACTCATTAGAGACAGAATGAAAACAACACGCTTCTCTAGTGAACAGAGAAAACGATACAAGAAGTCCTGCGACCTTGATTGAGAAGATTAGTATCCCGATAGACTACAACAAACGCCGTATATCAACTGATTCGTTCTAACTCATTAGAGACAGAATGAAAACAAGGCGCTTCTCTAGTAAACAGAGAAAACGATACAAGAAGTCCAGCGACCTTGATTGAGAAGATTAGTATCATGATAGACTACAACAAACGCCGTATATCAACTGATTCGTTCTAACTCATTAGAGACAGAATGAAAACAAGACGCTTCTCTAGTAAACAGAGAAAACGCTACAAGAAGTCCTGCGACCTTGATTGAGAAGATTAGTATCCTGATAGACTACAACAAACGCCGTATATCAACTGATTCGTTCTAACTCATTAGAGACAGAATGAATACAAGACCCTTCTCTAGTAAACAGAGAAAACGCTACAAGAAGTCCTGCGACCTTGATTGAGAAGATTAGTATCCTGATAGACTACAACAAACGCCGTATATCAACTGATTCGTTCTAACTCATTAGAGACAGAATGAAAACAACACGCTTCTCTGGTAAACAGAGAAAACGCTACAGGAAGTCCTGCGACCTTGATTGAGAAGTTTAGTATCCTGATAGACTACATCAAACGCCGTATATCAACTGATTCGTTCTAACTCATTAGAGACAGAATTAAAACAAGACGCTTCTCTAGTAAACAGAGAAAACGCTACAAGAAGTCCAGCGACCTTGATTGAGAAGATTAGTATCCTGATAGACTACAACAAACGCCGTATATCAACTGATTCGTTCTAACTCATTAGAGACAGAATGAAAACAAGACGCTTCTCTAGTAAACAGAGAAAACGGTACAAGAAGTCCTGCGACCTTGATTGAGAAGATTAGTATCCTGATAGACTATAACAAACGCCGTATATCAACTGATTCGTTCTAACTCATTAGAAACAGAATGAAAACAAGACGTTTCTCTAGTAAACAGAGAAAACGCTACAAGAAGTCCTGCGATCTTGATTGAGAAGATTAGTATCCTGATAGACTACAACAAACGCCGTATATCAACTGATTCGTTCTAACTCATTAGAGACAGAATGAAAACAATACGCTTCTCTAGTAAACAGAGAAAACGGTACAAGAAGTCCTGCGACCTTGATTGAGAAGATTAGTATCCTGATAGACCATAACAAACGCCGTATATCAACTGATTCGTTCTAACTCATTAGAGACAGAATGAAAACAAGACGCTTCTCTAGTAAAGAGAGAAAACGCCACAAGAAGCAGAGACATATTAATTATGTCAATACATTTCTACGTAAATCTCACCTCTCGAGACGGGCAATAGCCAAGACATATATTAGAAATATCTCAAGCCTGATGTTAACAGATAATGATATTTTTCTGCTATCCCGGGGATTATCATTCATTCCGACGACTACCATAACAGAACGTGATATTGGAACAGATTTCGGGTTATATTCCCGAAAGATTTCGAAACACTGGCTCTGAGGTACATTAGTACACATCTATGAAGATGCGCTAGCATACTCATATATACGTACAACTCAGGCTACTGTAGGGTCAGGACACACCGAGAAAGTGGGTGTGTATATGAACATCATTTTATACAACTTGGGTCAGAACACCCCGAGAAAGTGGGTGTGTATATGAACATCTCTTCACACACAGATTGAGAGTGAACTATGATATCAGGGAGGGCTAACATGAAAAGACCAATGTAAATGTGCTTTTTGTGATTTCCTTAATAAAATATATCATACATATATTTTGTGTTAATGTTCTTATTGTGTATCTCAACCAAGAGCCATACTGGGTGGTACGAACACCACTAATTCTCACTAAAAAGGTGCAAATTAACACCTTTTGAAGGTGTAATTCTCACGAAATGGGTGTATTTTAACACCCCTGGAAGATGGAATCGTCTCCAGAAGGTGTATTTTAGCACCTCTAGAAGGTTTAATTTCGGCCAAAAGGTGTAAATAAACACCCAAGAGGGCGTAATCTCGGTCAAAAGGTGTAAATTAACACCAATGAAAGGTGTAATTCTTACTAATAAGGTGTGATTTAACACCCCTGGAAGATGGAATGATCACCAGAAGGTGTATTTTAGCACCCCTAGATGATTCAAATTTGCCCAAAAGGTGTGAATGAACACCCAAAGAAGGTGTAATTCTGTTGAAAAGGTGTGAATTAACACCACTGAAAGGTTTAGTTGTGGTCAAAAGGTGTAAATAAACACCCATGGGATGCTGGGTTCCCCCAAAAATATGCTTATAAATTTGTCTGGAAGGTGCAAATTTTATTCAGAAGGTGTGAATGAACACCCATAGAAGGTGTAATGTGAGCAAAAAAGGTGTAACTTAACACCTTTTCGAGAAGGTGTAAATTTACACCTTTCGGAGAAGGTGTTAATTCACACCCAAAAGGGTGTTAGCCCTGGGACAAGCCATTTACACCCCGTAGAGGTGTAATTTACACCTTCTGGGCTAAGTGTGCACGTGCCCTTAATCACAACTGTTTCACCTATCATCCGATTATTTGGATAGGAAGTTACGTTCAGAATATGACAAATTCGATGCACGTCCACACGAGAGCTTAGAAATACATGTATTAATGTCCCAGCCACAGTGGTTGATGCTTTTCGAATTGAATAATTCGTTGCCGTATATTTAATGTTCCTTGATGTGCTATCTTTCTGCCTCGAAAGCCACTTCCCGTTTGTGTAAAGCGGAACGTCGTTTTTTTTTTCATTCGACCAGCGATTGGGGACAAGTATGCAATGTGAAAAATTGAGGGAACTGTACAGCAGAGTCGTATGTTGGTGAGTTTCCTTCAAAAATTATGTTGAAACGATAACCTCATCCCTCGTATTTCAAATACATCATTGAGGGGCGGTGCGCTGTATATTTGTGTTATTGGGGTCCCATGGAGCGATTGGAAGCTGCGGCAATGCGGCAATATATGGATTTGTTCGATCAAAGCATTGTGACAAGCATATCATTTTCTTCGCGCCAATAAGTGACGATCGATTTGGCAACGCATCAACTGCAGGAACATCAACTGCCTACGGTGTTGCGCCAAACACTGTTTAAATTCGAAAAGATTACCATTGGTATTTTTGAGGGAGAAATAGCCTTTCATTCGACGTTCCAGGACGAAATTTGCCAGGACGACAACCATCGAAATTTACATAGATTAATGATAGAATCTCTGCAGGAAAATAAAAAAAAATCCTTCGGAGATACACAAACCGAGGAAGGAAACACTTGAGGATCAATCTATCTAGGTAAACCAAGATGGTAAATCAGGGAATTATATTATATCTTAAATTACTGAGATTGAGGATCAAAATGATTTGCCAGAACTTCATTGTTCCGTTCAAGTTTCCCATTCGTTTACTATGCGCCAACCATTGTGGCCGAGACACATCTCTTTTGTTCTGAAGTCACGAAGAGTATAACAATATTCCAATATATTGTCTCTGAAGCAGTGCAGACTCACATGTTCGTAGTCCTGTTCAGGAAGATATATGTCTGTTGATTGAAAGCGCCCAACAGTCCTGCTCTTGGTTCTTCAAGTAAGATATGTTTTGTATCATTACAAGTTTCAAATGAGAAATGTGCCCACCATGAAAATCATATTTGATCGATGCAATTGAATACAACCTGTCTGCAATGTTCCGTGTCAGTTACTAAAGTTCACGGTATAAAACGATATTTTAATCAGACATGAACGACAAAAGTGTATCTAGTGTTGCATAATACTTTACTGGCAGCTGTTAATGGCAGGACAGAGATGGTTTGTCATAGTCCAAAACAATAAATCATCGAGAGTTGATTCATCTTAAGTCGGCGATAGGGGTCGTATGCATATTGTTTATTACCTTACGCGTTACGATGGTCTTATGAACAGTCACAATAAAATCGCTACTGAGATACATTATACTCTAGAAAATTGCATGGAAATTCATTAAGAAGAAGAAATATTGATCAGTGAGCCAGATTTGATGGAAAAATTGATATTCGAACCGTGGAACGATATGGAGATAATGGTGAAAATGATTCAAAATAGATGGATACCACAAACCTTTGTGTCCTCACCACCACTGTTAATAAGGAAAAAAGAATTCCTATCCCGAGGCCATAATCCGCGTCCAAAATCACAACGCTGACAAATGTAACTACCCAGATGGCCTGAAAAGAACAATGCAATATTTCGTCAACATCAACAACATGTAAATCAGCGTTGTTGTAAGTGTATGAACAGGTCAACGTGAAAACTGTCTCACCAACATGATAAAGAACTCTTAAACGCTCCCTTGATTAGTATTAGCAAGTTACTTTATTCAGACATTTTTTTCGGTTGGATTATATCTTCCTATTGAAGAGGTTGCAAATAGAACCATGTAAGTTTCTCTACTCACAAAATCAAATTTGGAGGTACGCCACAGTGGTTTCAGGTCAAAGACTTGCAGAAAGAGACTACGTAACGATACGATAATCACTGCAGCCAGCACACACTAGAACGGAAAAATGATTGTTGTTATTTTTTACTGCGAAATAAAGGATATCTGAAATATGTCACATGTAGTTCATACTAATATATTTTATTTCAACAGTTATTATTCCTAGGTTTTTACTTATAAATGTGCAGCGTATCAGTCGCACACGGTAAGCGTGCCAATCAGGAAAAGCAATTCGAAATGTTGATACTAAGCGATTTAAAAACTGTCTAATTGACAATATTCCTTTCTAACCTGTGAAGTTCTTGGAGAAGATAAACCAGTCACGCGAAAATATTATATAGACGAAGCAAATCATTAGAGAACGCATGCGCGGACGAATTACCGTGGGAAGATTGTAGAACAGAGGACCAACTGCCATTACAACCACGAACACGATGGTACAGGAAAACAACGAGGCCACCTACGAATAAAAAAAGGAAACTTTGATACTTTCAAATAAAGTTGCATTTTTTTTACATCTGATTGACCTGAGATAGGCTTCTGTGACTGCTGTATATCGTTGGGATCTACTGAATAACTTGACATATTACAGGAGGAGGGTGATTCCGAAAATATTAACGAAAAGACGATGACATGAATAAATATATGTCAAAATGTTTATGCTGCGGCTGGGGGCTCAGCCACCCCAGTGTCAACAAAAGCTGGGTGACTTTTTCATGATTTTGGTCCTAATGTGACCAGATATACAGGCCGGGTTTTTTCAGACCCTGTAGTCTAGGTTTTCACGGAGCGCCGACTTTGCACTGGAGGGGCACGTTCTGTTCCGTTCGCAATGACCAATAACTGTTTTAGATGTTAATTTACATAGAATTGCATTAGCTTTATTGGGCGATTAACTGATTATCAATTTGTGTTTACATATTCTCTTCAAACGTGTCAGCGCTCTCCAACCCTCTGCTGAAATGTTAGTTTCTTCGAGATCACTGCGTATAGTTCGAATTTTGGAAAGGAAAAATACTATTTTTACATTCAAAAGTTATCAACTCAATTTTTCTTTTAAGTGACGAGAAAAATCACAAAAACAATCTCAAAATGCATTTGATTATTTAGTGATGATATGTCGTTTTATATGCCGGAAATCGGCCAGCATGCGTCTGATGAATGAAAGCGGGAGGGGGGGGGGGAGACAACATGAAAAGAGATATGGCGTCATGGAAACAGTTCAATCATTTGAGCACAAGGCAATTCCAAAATTGGGCTCGGTGTCATGACAGACCTTTGTCAAAATAACAAGCATCAGATACGACATTCAACATTCAGCCCTCGCCCATGAAATAATTGCCGCCTCAATAATCGAATGACCTACTTCATATGACAGTTAACACCAGTTCCAAATCCATATGTAATAAAAATTTTTATAATACAATATGGTTTCATACAAGAGTTGTCAATGATGTTAACAAGACATGATGATGTTCTGTCCTAAAATCCTGATGACAAATGATCCATCTCACTGATTTCGATTACTGTTCATGACCACATGCATATGGGAAGTCATCCTGAAGATATGGTGGCAGCAATTACTGGGTGACAAATTGACACAGGTTTACCCGGTGACTCGTGGAAAGATTTCCAATAGACTTCTCCTCTGCGACCACATGCGATATAATTTTGGTGCTTTTCGGTATAGCTGTTATAGCCATTATAGACATACAGACTTACGAACATGCGGACGTACATGACCACGACAGTACCAGTTTTGGTTGAGGAATAATACCAGATTAACGTCATGCTGAACATATTAGAGTATACCATATATGCATGGTACGATATTATGTTGCACGACTGGTCCATTTGATCATGTTACCTGGGTTCTGCCCCCTGCACTTTCCTGAACGGAACTCCGAGCCACTGACGCCGCCGTAATGTAACCGGAAAACAGAGAAGCGAACACACTTCCGGCACCATAACCAACCATTTCCTTGGAAAGATAATAATACAAGTGAGATACAATTCTAATGAGACGGACATGACCAAATATTCACCGAGGCCGAGATGTTCAATGGTCACAAGTTGTATGTGAATAATTAGGAAAACAGAGGATATTTCGAAGTTTTTCATCTGCAAAAAAATTGACTGATAATGTCGATTACAGTCCACCATCAGTCGCAGGTTAGGTGTGAAGATTGCTGTGCAAACATCAGTCGTGTTCCAGATTTCGTAGTGGCGTCATATGTACGTTACAGAGTACTATACGTTGTTATTATTATCCTCCATACCAAGTGTTTGCACCATTCGTCCATCATCATTGATTGTTATTGACATTATATGAAATTCCAGTTATGAAAACACTCCTCTCATGAAATATAAATCTTTCAACAATAGCCAACGATCTCCTAGCTACGATCACGACCTCAGCTATGCATTCTCGCACGATCCGGAGACAATATCTCACATGCGCAGCTCTGTCCCATCCACGTCCGGCGACACATCGTTGACAGGTTCAAATCTCACGTTTACATATCTCATCTGAATGAATATGGGCAACGTCAAGGGCGAAATTCGGAAGTACTTTGAATTTGATATTTGATAAACTGGTTTTCTTGGAAACAGCGAATTTCATCTCATGTACAGCAATGTCAGATTATTGTTGTTGCTCGACCTTAGCAAACCTCCATTTTTTGCTATTTGAAACGAAACAAATAGTATAACAATAATTATTTATGAAACAATGGGTAAAAGGAAACAATTATTTCACGTTGTACGATGTGACATGATCATTTGCCAGCTCGAGGCAGACGACATGGAGCGTCAATAACATTGAATAGTTATGCTCTAATATCTCCAAATAATAATCTTACCTGATTGGAGTCAATTCTGTATCCATTTTTCTTTGCGAAAATTTTTGCCATGGAGACGGACTGTGCAAAAGCGACCACGCCAATTATAATGGCGTCTGTTATACAGGTACGGGCAAGCTTCAGATCTGGTAGTTGGGGCTTGGGCAATCTGTAACGCAAAGTTCGTACACGATGATTGTTCAATTATGCTATTACAATAATACTGCCTGTTGTGCAGCGAGTAGCCTACGTATACTTCTGGATTCGGTTTTACGGACAATAGTCCCTGCGAATATACTCCGTTTCTATTTCACCTCTGTAATCATTAAATAAACGAACTGCCGCCTACGTAATTAAAATATCACATGATCCCAGAACTAAAATTCACCAACATCATCTAGTAGTAAAACCAATCAATTTCCATTTACACCACAGCGTGTACTGTATCTCAGTCGTGTTTTAGCTGTGGATGTCATACGATTACCATGTAGATATTGTATAATACAATGTCCATGAGGCACTTGTTACGAAATATAATCCGTTGGGAATTTTATTCCGGTTGGTATCTTTCAAACCATCTAAGATAGCAAGCGTCAGATCCGACATTCAGTGTTCAGCCGTCGTCCACAAAAGAATATCCGCGTAAATAATCGAAATATCTATTTCGTATGACAGTTTGCACCAATTTCGAATGCACATGTAATGAAAATAGTAAAAACACAAGAAGGTATCCTACAAGAGAGAAGCGGCTAACAATTTCCAATGATGTCAGCAAGATATGATTATGTTCTATACATAAAATCCTTATAGCGGACCATTATTCTTTATCCAAATAAATGTTCAAGTAGTTTCCAGAATATGTATATCAGTCACGCTTTGAGTGTAAAAATTCATTTGAATAACATGGAGATGAACACGTGATATTCAAAGGTTAAGAGGAACTAGATGTAACTGTTATCCTAAGGGATAACTGAGATACGCCCGTCCTGCAAGACACAAGTCTCCCGTTCCGAGTAATATTTCAATACAGTATAAATAAAACCCAAGGATAGGAAGGGCCAATGATGGAATATTATAATGTAAAATACTGCTTGCTGATCAGGTTATCAGCACTCATTACATGAATAGATGAAGAAATTCATTTGAAGTCCTGGTAAGTTTGACCAAATATTTCAGGTCATAAATAAGATATGCACAACTTCAAACCATTTTAAACATGTGTACAAAGTTTCAGAAACATCCAGTAATAACTGCGTGATCAGTTAATTACACAAGAACATGCTCGATATATTGGAATATATGCAGAAAATCGACAAAGTCCAAGTCTGGGTAATGAAGGCCTAGTAATTTTAACCAAATATTTCCGGTCATAAATAAGGGATGCACATCTTCAAACCATATTAAACATGTGTTTCAGAAACATCCAGTAATAACAGTGTGACAAGTTAATTACACAAGAACATGCTCTATATATTGGAATGTATGCAGAAAATCGACAAGTTCAAGTCTGGGTAATTTTGACAAAATTAATATTTCATGTCACAAATAGGAGTTGCAAATCTTCAAACATGTCTAGAAAGTTTCAGAACCTTCTGATATAAATAGTAGGAGTAGTTAATCACACTAGAAACTTGTCTCTACATGGGAATAGATCCTGAAAATGGCAAAGTCCTATAAAGTTCAAAACGTGATAAATATGTAAAAAATTATAATTTCACCTTGTAAATAGGACATGCACATCTTCAAATCATAGGTAACACATATGTAAAGTTTAATTAAAATAGAAGCAAAATCTTAGGAGAAGTAGTCCGGACAAATTAAATCCTGAAAATGGCAAAGTCCTATAAAGCTCAAAACGTCATAAATATGTCAAAAATGATAATTTCGCCTTGTAAATAGGACATGCACATCTTCAAATCATAGGTAACACATATGTAAAGTTTCATTAAAATAGGAGCACAATCTTAGGAGGAGCAGTCCGGACAAAATTGTGTCTACAGACAGATGGACAGATGGACAGACAGACAGACGGACAGACGGACAAGCCGACGCAAGGAACGAAACGTTGCACGTGGTTTTTGCACCGTCAGTGTACGATAATTATCACAGAATTTGAGAAACTGTGAATGGAGGTGTTTGCTGATATAACCTTGATTGACAAGTTTCCGAATTAATATTCTTTGGTGATGATTAAAATCGTCACAGTCTGAACCGTATTTAACAAATGTTACTAGGCGAGACATTTATACGCCGTATGCAGGTTCTTCTGAAATATCGTTATCCAGAAATAGATAGTTAAATATGTCAACATTATATTAAACAAGCAACCAGAGGATGCTAAGTCCCCCGCCGAAATGGCAGCAATATTTTTTAGCATTGTTGGTCTCGGCGGATATACATGAGGGAGGCAACTGCTACTTCATAGGCGTTGGATGCGGATAAGGTCTTTCTGCCTTCCCAAGTTTTAAAATTAATTCAGAACGGTTGACTGAGCGTTGATTTTTCTGTAATATAGTTTCCATGCAGTGAAGCCTGGAAGTTATGTAACCGAGAAGCAAGCCCAAGTGACAACTCAAGGCATGTTATCTGCAAACCAAATTTGACAAGAATGCATACTCAACCTATTGTCCGGAAACCAAATTTGAAATTTTCCACCAGATGTCGCCAACTGTAGGTGCAAGTGGGCGAAACGCAATCCCAAACATCATCTCATGCCATGGTACATGTACCCGCATACGAACTTTGGAAAAAATCTGAAGAGGGGGTCTTGCCCGGAAACCAAATTTAGATTTGTAGGCAGAAGCGTGTGAAACACAATCCCAAGTGACATCTTGGCATTGGCATTGTGGGAAGTTGATGCTGGGTCGACATCGGGCCTTACAGACTAGTCTTTTGTGTTAGATGCCGTCATTTTCATTTGACGACGATATAGCTCATCAACCCCAAGTGTACGAGTTGTCACAGCGACACAGCTCACCAATTACCAATATACGAGTTGTCAGAGCATTTCCATCATAGCTCTCTAGATTTGTATCTAATACCGCTTATGCCGGTGCTAGGGACCGTGTGGTCATGTCATCCAAGTTGCCACATGAACAGGTACAATAAAAGCGTACCTGAGATAAACACATATCAGGAATCGTTAGATTCTTGGTATGTGCTTTAGAATAGGTTAACCAGAAGACTATACTGTGAAGTCATGTGGCTCTGTCAGTATGTCGGCACGTCTTCCCACTTCCCTTATATGTGTTGTAATAATCCCCTGTATATGGCGAGATTCTGCTGGCGGGCGTTTCGTCCCCGAGGCCCGCCCCCTGTACAGACCTTTTGGTCTTTGATATATGTTGGTATTGTGGGAAGTTGATGCTGGGTCGACATCGGGCCTTACAGACTAGTCTTTTGTGTTAAATGCCGTCCTTTTCATCTGACGACGATACAGCTCACCAATCCCCAGTGTACGAGTTGTCACAGCGACACAGCTCACCAATTACCAATATACGAGTTGTCAGAGTATTTCCATCATAGCTCTCTAGATTTGTATCTAATACCGCTTATGCCGGTGCTAGGGGCCGTGTGGTCATATCATCCATGTTGCCACATGAACAGGTACAATAAAAGCGTACCTGAGATACAACACATATCAGGAATCGTTAGATTCTTGGTATGTGCTTTAGAATAGGTCAACCAGAAGACTATACTGTGGAGTCATGTGGCTCTGTCAGTATGTCGGCACCTCTTCCCACTTCCGTTATATGTGTTGTAATCTTATGGCATATGAATACCAAATTTGAGAAGAATCCGATGAGCAGTTGTCAAATTATTGCCAGATAAAAATTTCATATATTTTCCACCAGGTGTCGCTACCAGTATGCAGAAGCAGGCAAAATACAATCCCAAGGGACATATCATAGCATGGTACATGTATCTGCATACTAAATTGGAGAAAAATCCGATGAGCGAAATCAAATTTAAATTTGGCACGAGGTGGTGCTACTTTTAGGCACAAGTGAGCGAAACGCAATCCCAAGCGACATCATATGTCATGGTATATTCATACCAAATTTAAGAAGAATCTGACGAGCAGTTATTACCCGGAAACAAATCTGGTACTTCGCCACCAGGTGGCACCAACTGTAAGTACAAGTGAGCGAATGGCAACCCCGCGCAACATCTCCTGGCATGATACATGCATGCTAAATTTGAAGAGATTCCGATGAGCAGTTCCCAAGTTAATGGCTGAAAACAAATTTTGATCTTAACACCAGGTGGCGCCACCTATAGGTGCAAGTGGGCGAAACGCAATCGCAAGCGACATGCCTAATTTGAGAAGAATTCGATGAGCAGTTCTCAAGTTATTGCCCAGAAACCAAATTTCGAGCGACATTTCAAAGACTTTCGAAGTTATTGCTTGCAGCACAGAAGAACGAAAAGAACCCTAGTGGTGCCACCTACAGGCAGATCTTTCTGAAATGCAATACCAATCAACATCTTGTCACAAAGAATGCATATGCCAAATATTGCATAAACTAGACACAGTCGATCGAATACGATCGAGAAGGCATCCCTTTTGCATCTTTAGTAAAGGAAACATTCATTATTTGTGAAGAAAGTGAAAAACGTAAAACTTAGGAAAAACATCATTAACATGGCCCCATAAGAACCTTGATGGAAGGTGCATGTACACCATGTATAGGCAAATAGGCATAAAAAATAATCCCAACCGAGATCTTGAGTCAAGATCCCTTGACATTGGAAATGGAAAATGTGAACTTGGCCTACAGGTGGTGCCACCTATGAGCAGACCGACGAGAAAAACAATCCCAAGCGAACCTTCAGGTAAGGTACATGTATGCCAAACTTGGAAAAAATTCATTCAAGTTTTAAAAAGTTATTGTCTGGAAAAATAATTTAAATTTGCCCCAAGGTGGCGCCACCTTATGTGGATCGGCATGAAAAACAATGCCAAACGAGAAATTGAGGCTAGGTACCTACACTAAATTTGGAATGAATCGGTTCAGGTTTTCAAAATTTATTGTCTGGAAACATTTAACTTGACTTTCAGGCGGTCCCCCTATACACGAATCAACATGAAAAACATTCTCAAGCCAGATCTTGAGGCAAGGTACTACACACCAAATTTGGAAAGAATCCTAAAAGGTTTTCAAAAGTTATTGTCTGGAGATGCAATTTTAACTTGGCCCCAAGTGGCGCCACCCAGAGGCAGATTGGCATGAAAAACAATTCCAAGCAAGATCTATAGACAAGGGACCCACTTACCAAATACAAAAACATGGGTCTGTCCCTGATAAATTGAAACATTTGGGGTTGCAATTCATTGAGGGGTAGCAGAATTATCCCAATATTGCAGACAACACACAAATTTCAACTCATGCCAAGATTTTTTGGAGATATATATGCTCAAACACAATATATGAGAGTTGGGCGAGGGCTAGTTTGGGAGATAGATGGTGCGGTTTGGCGCACGGGGGTGGGGACATGCTCTCCTTGAGGGCAGTGGTAGGTGTGCTGACATGAAAGCCATAGAAAGCTCCCTGTACATGACAATGCCATCATCTGTCAAGGTCGAATTCCGTTCAATTCGGGAAATTGATCATATGCACAGTGTGCACCCAAACTCTAGGAACTCAGTTGTAATTAATATAGTAAGTTACAAGTGTGGACACAAACGGTTCGTGCAGAAGCTTTAGGGTAAATCATATGATGTGGAATACAATTATTTGATAGCAAAATTGAAGGAAATGTTGTCCTTCATTTAAGATGACACGAAATTTAAAAAAAAAACAGCAAACAACAGGGGTTGCGGGGATTTCCCCGCCAGTTATTTCATATTATGCTTCTGAAATAAAAAAATATAGTTCATGCAAAAGCTTTAAGGTAAATCATATGACGTGGAATAGAATGATTTGATAGCAAAATTGAACGGAGTGTTGTCCTTGATTTAAGGCGACACGAAATTCAAAACTAACAGGAGTTCGGTACTGCGGGAATTCCCCCGCCAGTTATTTCATATTATACTTCTGAAATAAAATATGGTCCAGCAAAAGCTTTAGTGTAAATCATATGATGTGGAATAGAAGGACTGGACAGCAAAATTTAAGAAAATGGTGTCCTCCAGCGAGAAGCAGAAGAAAGAAGAAAAATGACAAACACATAGGGATGCCTATTAGACAAAGCATTTGGAAGTTATCGCTTGTGAAGAATTTGAATGGAAACGACGGACATGCACAGAAGATTGGAACAAGGCCCAGTGGCGCCACCTTCATGTTATGTTTACGTATACTATGATTGTCTTTTTGAATTTGGTGCTAATACTGTTATATGGAGTAGGTCTTTGTATTATGGACGCGGATATTCTCTAATGGACGACGGCTGAATTATGAATGACGGACCAGACGCTTGTAATTCAGGTGGATCTTGCTGAAACGCAATATCAACCCACGTCTGGTCACAAGGAGTGTATATGCTAAATTTCGAAGGAATCCGACAAAGCTTTTGGAAGTTATCGCCTGTGAAGAATTTGAACAGACATCCACAGACAAAGAGAGCAAGACCCATTTTAACTGGAACGGACACGAAGAAGTGAAACTCAGTGGCGCCACCTTCAGGCAGATGTTGCTGAAATGCAGTGGCAACCAGTGTCTTGTCGCAAGATATGCATATGCCGAATTTCGGGAGAATTCGACGAAGCGATTGGACGTTATCACTTGCGAACAATTTTAACAGGCGTCCACGGACACAAAGAAGCAAGACCCGTTTTGACCCGGTGGTGCCACCTTCAGGCAGATGTTGCTGAAATGTAATACCAACTGGCGTTTTGTCGCAAGGAATGCGTATGCCGAATTTCAGAACAATCCAACAAAGCGTTAGGTAGTTATCGCTTGCGGAAAATTTGAACATGCATGCACGGACGTACTCGGACAACCACGGGCACAAAGAAGCAAGAACCACTTTAAAGTCCCCAGGCCGCGTTGTGGCGGGGGACAATAAAGCCCTATTTATTCTTGCAGGTGTATAGGTTCAGATCCATTTAGGCTATCTCTGGTTTTCTTCAAATCCAGTGAAGGTGGATAAATATACTACACAGCGACGCTAATACAGGGATGATCCTTTCAATGGGATGGCGGGTGTCACAGCTTGTCAGGAGTATAGCGAGCTTCACAGGGTGCCACATGTATAACGGTTGTCATAACCTACCTGGGTAATTGATGATGTAGGTTATATATGTACATATAATAGTGTTTTGGGGTATATATGCAGGTTTATTGTTTCATATGGGAACTTTAAGCCGTACGACGTCGGGCATTACAGATTAGTTTTTCGTGGTATTCTTGCATTTACCAAGTTTATCCTATGTTGAGGAGTTTACTCCATCGTACGTCCTCGATGCTCATCCATTAAACATCAGATGAGTTGTTGCTTTGAGCTGATCTGTCATCACAGCTCCCGAGCTAATGTATCTAATCCCGCTCAAGCCGGCGTAAAGGGGCGTTGTGGATACTTCATATTCTCCACATGAACAGCTGCAATAAAAGCGCGACTGAGATACTAAGGCTACGTTCGAGAATTCATAGTATTCTCGGGTCGGAAAGTGAGGTGCTGTGGGAAGCTTTCCTGTAGAGCCATATGACTGCACTTCAGTCGCCACGCGTCGACAAGTGTTTCCAACTCTAGCATATCGCTCCAATTAGCACATATACAGAGGATGGCATTTGTTTCAGTAACTCACGATGCATGGAAGATATCGGATCTAGCTGTCTTTTCTTAGATTATTATGCGAAAAAGATGAAGAATTGTGAACTGAAATAGATATATGTGCTTTACAAGATTTCAATTTGCTGAGATAAGCATTACGGATCTGTTGGGCTCTCCAAGTGAATGTCCACTCCTCTATGCATTAGCCTTGGCCAAACCCGAATCTTAAACTCTCTATTTCCTGATTTCAAAAGTCGGCAAGTTTATAACACAGAAACAAAAGCACATATATAGCTATAGGTGACTGTCGTCAGCCGGGCACCTATATCGAGTACCTACCCGGCGGGGATATCTTCCACAACCTTGAGGTTGTACTTATCGTGGAAGTTACCAAAGTGAGAAGCCAAAGTACCCAAAATAACCTATAAACAAAGAAAAAGCACATGATCTGCTTGATGTTTACATTAATTGTTTGAAGGGAAAGGCATGAATACCTCGCCGGATTGCTTATATGCCTGATGAATCACTGTTATTTGTGGGCACAAAATATTATGTGGTTTAGAGATATCACGTATTGATCGATATGTAAGTGGATTCACGCAGTCATCAGATGCAGCATTTACTAGCCCGCCAAGCATCATCACCAACATTCCGTACTAAGGAGCTAGCACCAAACTTGAGCAGGCATGGGTTTGAAATACACATAGACGCAAGCTACACAGGGACAAACTGTAACCGGACTCGGTGATACCAGCAAGATGTTTTTGGCGTCAAATCTCAATCATTGTATTCCTATATCATTTAATTTCGATATGTGAGTAATAGTGTGAATATATCTAATCTGTTATTCATTATTCAGCCGTCGTCCATTAAATAATTTCCGCATCCATAATCCAAAGACCTAATTCATATATCAGCATCAGCCAGAGCATGTAACAATTTACATAAAAATAGGCTAACTTCCTGCAAGATAGAAGCTGTCATCAGTTTTCAATGATGTCGGCGAGACATCGATCTTGATGTGTCCAAAATATCAAATCTGTGTCACTGATCTGTATTCTCAAACGAAAAGATTTTCGTTAAAGTCGTTATCTAGAGAATGATGTATCTCAGTCACACTTTGATTGTGTCTATTCATATGAATATCATGGGGATCCAGAAATACGTGGATTCATACGGCCCCTAGCCCCGGGTTATGCGCAATTAGATACAAGTTACGAGACATAACGCCATAGATCTTGCACGCTGCATTCGTATTTTGCTATTAGCATGCGATATCCATCCCCAAATTTGAGAAACTTTGGTTGGAGGCGCTTGGTGGTATAGCCCTGTTTTATAAGTTTGTGCAATAACATTTTGTGACATCAATTAAAATCGTCACATTTAACAGAGATATGACGAGATATGTGTACGCCATATGCAGGTCCCACTGAAATATTACTCTCCAGAAAGTGATAGCTAACGATGTCGAAATTGTAATCATTTCTTTTGTCGTAGAGTCGACGAGAGAGATTTAGGTCTAAATATGATGTGCCTAGGATATCTGTAGTTTCCTTCAAACCGAATAAAGGTGTGTATATATCCGTAAGGTGTCATTCATATAGCGATCGTCCACATCGAGAAGATTGTTCATATAGCGTTTTGTGAATGAGAAGGATTAGGCTTTGAAATGGCAGGTTTTGAAAGCGTCTGCTTATAGTCGTATTCAGAAAGGAACAGATTAAGCCAGCCAAAATGGGTGCACAATTAGTGCCAAAAGGAATACTTATGCTGTTGGTATATATTGTGTTGCCAGAATTCACATAGATGTTATTAATGAGAAATTCAAGCATGAATGATATTCTTTGGATGAAGTGGTGGCAAGGATAACATCTCTATGGATGAACCACGATGTAAAAACAGTTGTGAACATAATTGCGCATCTACAAAAAATGTGTATCAGGAGTACACAATATGTGTACTTTTCCTACACAAATTGTGTATCACAGTTACATAGTGATTGTAGATGTTCAATATTGTTACAGTCTGTGTACTATTGGTACAAGTTGTTTTGAGAGAGCACGGTGTTAAAGCAATAGCTGAAAATGGTGTTGATCAGGTGACGCTGATACAACGCGTTGAAGTTGCTATTGATATTCCAACAGATCAGCCAACAAACTGTGATATTTTGGAAACTGCTGACCGCTCCTCTCGCTCCAGAAACTAGCTTCCTCATTTATATGTTTACTCTGTGTGAGCTACTATGGTCGGGCGATTGATATATGTATCTCATCTGATTTATATAAATGACCAGGGATATTTACAAATCGGTCGATTTCAGAAAGATTGATAATGGTAAATCTCCTTTACTGAGATATACGTATATTACAGCCATGCAAGTCTTTGATGCGCACACAGAGAACCCAGTTTTTATCAACGTTTTTTAGACAATACTATGATAATAATCTGTAAAATATATAATTCAGAGCGATATTACACAGACTGGGATATTTGTAATCCAGATTAATTATATAGAAAAACCTATCTTACCACAAAGAGCTCTATGGGGATAGGGACACGCAACTTGGACTTGAAGCGTTGGTTGACCTGTATCTTCACGAGGTAGAGCAGGATCATACAGATGATGGACATGATTAGAGAGGCCAGGTTCGTCTGGGAGATGGTACCGAAAAACGCTACCCAGGTCTGCACGGTAAAAGGTCATTGATACAGTTGAAATATAAATGGTATTTTATGCTTGGTATTCCATACATGGTTCTATACATGGTATTCTATACATGGTATATTCTATACATGGTATTCTATACATGATATTCTATATATGGTATTCTATATGGTATTATATATCAGGTATTATATACATGGTATTCTATATATGGTATTCTATATGGTATTCTATACATGGTATTCTATATATGGTATTCTATACATGGTATTCTATACATGGTATTTTATATGGTATGCTATATGGTATTCTATACATGCGTCATCTTCTGGTGAATAGTGTCCAACCAATCATTCCTATATGAATGAATGCAGCAAAGTCAATGGTGGAACTCACTTCTTTTCATAACGTTTTTGTATCATAACGTTTTTGTATCATATCGTTTTTGTATCGTATCGATATTTGTCCTGCATCGAAACATACGTGGGACGGATTTCATGGACGGGATGACAGGAGTAAAGACATTTTGCCGAACCAATTTACACGGGTCAATGCAAGGCCCCTCCGCTTTCTTGAATAAACAAAGGGTTTCCCAACCCAACCCCATAGAGAATATTTCGATATTCTCTATACTTTTACTTAATAAACGGCAACTATGGATTCAGAATAGACATGGCATATATGTTTGAAAACAATATGCGTACAGGTCATTCGAATGTGTTAGTGATTTTTTGGACAGAAACTATTCAAGTTCAATGGAAGCAACTTTTGGAAATATGGAAATATCGCATATAACTTTTTGAAATTCGGCATACTAATCGTATACATTTCAAACTGAGGCGATATGTAAGAGGTATTCTTGCGGACCCCAACATATAGTCTCATTTCATAAATAGTGTTGTATAACTTCTATTACTTTCCGAAGTTGTCCAACAAAACGGGCCTTGGCAATTATTTAAACGTTCAGTTTTCAAACGAGGACAATCTGAAGCACAGTTATGTCGCCTGCCTTGATGTATATGACAAAGGACCTGCTAATGTTACCCATGGTATTTTATCCCGAAAATACAATTTTATGTTCCAATTTATGTGTATGAAGTCATTCTGGAACCGATCCCTTCTTCGGGTTATAGCTATAATTTTCGTTCCGATCTTCTGAAATTCTTACAGAGAAAAAGACGATTTGTTCACGTTCAAGTCGACGCTTTTGCTCAAATACTGAGTGTTGGATGTTAGTAAAACAGATTGTAAAACTTGTAATAACAGTACAAACTCGAGATGTTAACAGATATTCAACACAGCCCTCGTGTAGATGTATGTTAATCCTTGGCACTAATAGAGATTTCCCCCGTTTCCATAATATTTGAAGGCTAAATTTAGCACAATGAAACCATATTTATCCTAATTCATCTCAACAGAAGAAAGGTTTATTCATCTTGTGTAAATATATGTAATTAAAAAATTGAACCTTTTAGGGAGTTTCGAAAAGTTAAGGATTTTATATATAATGAAGAATCAGAAATATAGGTTATCATTATTTCAACTATGAGTTAATCACATATAACCAGAGACTTGATTACACTTGTGGCACCATTAGCAGCGAAATCTTATGGTAATCTTCATTCCCAAAATCACATTGGAATCAGCCTGAAGTGGAAGTTGATGCTATCTCCTTAGCAGTTCCCGATATAAAGTTTCGATGCTTTCGAGGAAGACTCATTTGCATATGTGCTAAAAGCAACACTTACATGGATAACCTTGAAAGCTCCATTGTAACGGCGGACTTTCAATCCAAAAACGTGCTTTATCTGACTGGTGACGACGTGAGTGGCCGCCCCTGTGGTGAACCCGCTGACCAGAGGCTCGGACATGTATGACGTCACGATACCAAGGCCAAGCTTGCCAAACAATACCTGTGAATATTATTACAGAAATTCAGAAACAGGTTTGGTTTTCGAGATAGAACGACCACTCCTGGTGCTCGGAGGCAAGTTATACAGTATATCAGCCTCTGAGGTCAGATACGCAGTCCTGGGTTCCCACCATTACTTGTCATTGTCAACACGGAAACGTTTTTATCTACAGGCGGAGCAAACGATGCCGGATTTGGGATCAAATTCTGCCGAGATCTTCTTCATTTTGAAAAATTTCGACAGAGGTATAATCTGAATTATTATATCGTACTAATGAAATGATACATTGTTTCGCTTATGAACCCTGGGTTCTTAAGGTTCTGAATTAAAACTTGCATTCTGCTAATATTTTCTCCGTTTGGACCGTTTCTTTAATCTAACGGTTATATACTCCATCACTCTCAATCAGAGGAAGTAATGGGGCTATCACATCATCGCTTCTGAATATTAGTATCTAATATCGCTCAAGTTGATGCCAGGGGCCATATGGCCATGCCTTCCAATGTGTCCACATGAACATTTACAATAAAAGCTCGGCTCAGATACAAATCACTTTTGGTTTTCGAGATTCATTATGGAGTCAGATTTTGGCCTGTGGAGTTATGTGATATCATGTCAGTACGCTGGCATGTTTCCCACCATCGTTGCGTGTTGTGTGTAATTAGTATTGTTGATTGCGAACCATACCATGAATAGGCCGGACACAAAACTCATCGCTGTCGCTACTTGAATCCTTCTTGCGGCAAGGTCAGACAGACCGTTGGCAGGATCATCGGTACCGTTATATGACGAGTTTTCGTGCATTGTCCCAATGGTATCCTCTCCGACTTCTCGCTCTAATACTGTCCCTATCATCAGTCCAACAATGGCAATTACACCTGTAAATTATGTACACCCACCATGTCAAACATACTATGATTACAACAAATGTGTTCTCCTAGCTTAAAGATTCCAGTAAATGTAGTCTGGTTCATATAGACGCCTGCTTTCGTGCTACATTAAGCAATAAGACTTCTTCACATCCGAGTTATCATTACTTGCGAAATCGGACAAATTCGAATTTTGAGAAATGACAGAGTACTCACCCATGGAAATATGTCTGGACGATCCGAGGAAGAAGTAAACGATTGGAGCAAACAGAGCCGTGTATAAACCACATATAGGAGGAAGGCTGGCAAGCATTGCATACGCCATACCTGTCCAAATGTAATGATATCTCATAGAACAAATTTTTATATGGAACTTGGTACTCTGAACAGGCTTTAATTGCTAAACTTCCAACACACACAAAAAAATGTTTTTGGTTTGCAAGAAACCGTATAAATTATTGATAATCTATCCATTTACCAACAAACATCATGCAAAAAAGATCCAATGTTTTGAGTTCTAGAAATGCAAACGAGTCATCGGTTACTAAGCAAAATGATCTGGGGTCCAAAACGTATGCGGCCAGCAGTTTCCAGCTGGTCTGTGATAAGTTCTAAAATGAAGCCAAACAGAGATGGTATGAGAAACAAAAATTAAATATGTATGTATAAGGCATGTGAGATTTTAGTGATATAAATCTACCTGATTGCTGATTCAGACCTAATTGTTGCTTTAACCACTACAAGAATATTATCAAAACAGTTAACATTTTGATTGAAGAGAGGGAGAATTAAGGTTTAACGTCGCGTTCAGCAATATTTCAGCTATATAGCGACGATCAAACAAAATTCTAAGCATTCAATTTATTAACTTAATACTCCAACATATTAAAACATACACACATTAAAACTTATACAACAAACCGATTTATCTCAAAATAACCTAAGATACAGACTTCTTTTACCCGCCTTTACCTTTTAAACTCTAAGGTTTAGAGGGGTTGAAATCGCTATATGGGATTCCAACAATATCAACCTCATTATATAGGGCTACCTTAGCCATTTTAGCAGCCTCAGTATTACCTTTGATGCCAACGTGACTAGGCAGCCAACAAAACACAATACCAACCTGAAGATCAAATCTACAGTCATATAATTCCCACTGATCCAGAATTGTGACGCTTCATCTCCAAATATTAGTACAACTCATCAGTACATCATTTCTCGTCTGCGTACATGAATTACAGCCAATTACGTACATGAATTACAGCCAATTAACTTTTGGTCACAAACATATTTAAGGATGTCCGCTGGTGGTGAATCCAAGTAAATAACTTTTTGACTAATGTCTTTTTTTTTATTCATAATTGTGTAATATGAGGAAAAGCAAAGAAAAAAGTATAGGTTCATGAGCATTTTTTATCTGTAGACGGTTAAACGGACGGACCCGTGCTCCAGTTGATAACACAGAAAACATAGGGAAATGAAGCGATATGCAAGAGGTGGAGCGTGTCGTGGCCAAGTGGTTAGGGTGTTTGACTCTGACCCGGAGTGCTGCAGCTGGCGTGGGTTCGCGCCTCGCCAGTGACCGCTTACATATATACTCGCCTATTCCAGTCCAGGGTAATATGGACTGAGGGTGGAACTAGTTGCTACGCTAGACCTTCGCCAGCGGAGGCACTTGGGGAATAAAGTACCTGGGTGTCTTTCAGTGACCGCTATATAAATCCACTCACAGTAGTACATCGCATACACCGCTAGGAAGCTCACATGGTTAGACTATCACAGCACTTTCAGGATGCTAGTTCGACCAAATTGTAGAATTGTATAAATGTACTTTCAGGATAGTAGTTCGTCCAATTGTAGAATTGTATAATAAATGTTCACTTCACAGTACGATAGTTGAGCTATAAAATGTTGAGTGGTTCCTAAAATTTGATTGTATATTAATATGTACCCCGTAAGGAGGTGCCTCTCTCAAAGGGGGAAATTACGAAACGAACTTGAACTTGGTGGCCCTAGTTTTGAAGCATATCCATGAAAAATTCATATAAATAATATTCAACTTTTTCTTATATTCTAGCTGTTTGCCGGTAATCTGCAAAATTCTCAGCTAGGAAGTTTATAAACGAAATCGGTATCTCTTAACATAGGAAAGGGAGAGAACCCAATAGGAAAACGGGCAAAATGGACGCCAAAACCAAAAATCACCAGCGGACATCCTTGAATGTTATTTGTCAGTGTTCAACTTGAAATGTTGCTACATTTCACAAATATGTACTTGAAACTTTGCATGTTTATCACTGTAAAAGAAATGCCCGATGCCGCATTTTTATTCATGAAAAAAATAAATAAAAGTTGTAGTGTATACGAAGAAAAATAATCGAACGCATTACAAGTCAATTACTTTGTTTCGGTTAACATATTGTCATTTGAATATTGGATGGCGAGTTTATAACTTCTACTCGTTATGTCTTAAAAATATTGTTTGCGACCAGAGAAGCCATCTCACTGTTGTGCATGTGAGTAATATTATTTATAGTATACACGTATGCGGATTTGGGTGGCAACATAAGAGGCAAACAAAGGGTCAGGAAATGAGAAGTGTGAAAGAGCGACTCTCACTGAACGACTTAGTATATGGATTGGATTCAATTGGATTTGATTATGATTCATCAACTGAACCTCTTTATATCTTCAAGAGATCGACAACATTTAGGCAGGCGACATTTCGGTCCGCTACATTTAGGCAGTCAAACTGTATTCATCATATCTCTAGAAAGAGTGTGCCTCGGTACACCAAACTTACATCACAGATGCTTGTGGTCATGAAACAGAACCCGATCGAAAACCATTGAGTTTGTTTATTTATTCGGTTCAACAGGTCAAACTAATTCTACCATACAATGTGAATTTAAGATACTAATCAGATAGACCAAGCAAACGTCGCGGGCCGGAATGTCTTACCCCAAACTTAGTGCCGCAATGTCGTGGGTCGAATGACGCCTGCCAAAATTTCCTGACACCATCGTCAGATCATATTGACGCTTGAGTTTCAAGTAATCGTTGATTAAATCTAAGTCATTCATTGTGGTTTGAACGAGTACAGATGCGAGGGTCCTTTAACTCGGAAATTCACATTTCAGGCAGAAATTTAATAGGTTACTGCCGTGGTGAGAAGGCAGAGATCTCCGACCCGATTCTAGAGATGAGAGAAAGTGTGTATATGACGAAGAACGCGGACAAGGTGTGCAATGATGACCGAGTGACAGTAGTCTGTTAAGAAATATAAGGTTAGTACAGTTGAGAAAACATTAAGCGCATGGCGACATGTTACTGTACGGAGAACAGTCGAGTAATTAAGAATTTAAACAACGTTACCAAATTAGCATGAACTGAGTACTTTGACGGGTTCGTTACTGGAATCAATAACAATGATCTGGCAGTGTTTATGTTTATTGTTGTTAATGTTCAATCGCCCGGTGGTTCATTTCACGATTTTTTTAATTATAAATTTGTCTTTCTCTGTGCAACTGTTTTTTGTACCCCGGTAACCCCTAAAACAATTTTTCAGATGTTTGTTACTGTTTTTAAAATCAGTGTTTTAGTGATACTGTAAACAGACTGAACAAGCGTGAGTGTGATCTTCGTCATGTGTCTTCATATCGCTCCAATGCAACGCAAATCTTTGCATCTTAATGGAATTTGAACGTCTCATTATTTTTGCTTTGTTGATATACTACATGGATCATTAAGATACTTTACTCTAGTGTTTCACCGTATCGCAAGATATTTTATGAGCAATCCTTGACCCTCTCTACAGCAAAAGTCAGATATACAGACCTTTTCAATTATAAAGTTTAGACGCATGGCACCAAGGTCTAGCATTACTTGAATTAATATCACAACAAATTGTGTGCAAAGATTTCTTCAATATTCATCTGAGCCATCAGTGCCCTGTGCTCACTTGAAATATATGAATTCATAGTATCATACATTTTTGTTATCTTTATGACTCTCGTTAAATTGATTTAAGCTGTTATGGTGGCACATAAAATCTCTTCAAAATTTAAATTAGATACATTTAGAACATTCCAGTTCACAGACGCGTGTATATTATATGGAAGCGTAGTATATCATGACATATACGATGTACCATTTCTCCTGTTCAGCTGTTACACGAGCACACAATTTCAAGAGTGCACATAGGCCTATATGACATTAATGTGAAATATAATCCATGGTAGTGACGAGTTATATCACAAGATATTGTTACTTAAAATGCCGCAGGATGTTATTCACATTATATTTGACCCTGTGTCTCGACCAAAGCAATACACATCAAGTAGGCTTGAAGTTATATAGTAGAAGGACCTAATGAACTTCCAAATAATGTGCAATAACATAAAATATCTAAAGTTCTCCCGTTTTTTTTTTTGGTTTCTCTTCTGAAAGAAACAACCGAGCATTTAGTTGATTGTTTTTAATTCATTCCAGCTGAATGTTCGCTAATTATAGTACCCTACGACATAGATGTTTTGGTTACTGAAAAATAACCTTCTCCCGAATGGCTCCTACTGATTGTTACTTAAATACTGGTTTCACATATGCTAAGCTTCACTTGGTTCACCTTGGGCTGATGAAAGAATGATCAGCGATAGCTCTCAATTGTTGGGAAGGCTCATTTGCATACTTGAATTTTGAAAATTATCAGATAAAAGCCAACTGAAAATTTGATCATGTGCAATCTGTAGGCTGTATTGATGCAAATTAACGCAGCACTGGTCAAATACAAACATTTGTGAACTTATATTCCGTTCCTCTTATCTTTGGACAAGAAATATTTTCGAATGACAGTGCAAAAAAATGAATAACATCAATTTCGAATAATTTCAGCAAGTTCAGTTAAAACGGCATTTCAAATGGTCACTTCCTTTATGCTCATAGTTGATATAGGGAATATGTAGAGAGACAAATGAACATTCTGAAAATAACGATCAATGAGCAATACTCGGTAGTTATTGAATGTTTTTTGAAGCATGGATAGTAAGAGCTGGGGTGGTAAGAATTGACAAAGCTACAAATTATTGTAGAGAAAGTCAAAGTTCAAAGTTTCAGTTGGGTGTGATTTGTTGCATTCTGATATTAATCTATCTGGTGGGAAGATATTTCATAGGAAGCTATTGTCTGAGTCTTCATGCAGCTGAAATGGCTCAAGTCTAGACCTATTGATGCCCCCAGACTTGACTATTGTGCATCGTCTCGTGAACCTTACATGAAGTATGGACCATCTGGTGGTATATGTCCCGCAAGAGCAGACATTCAGTCAATCTGAAGGTATTATACGGCAAGTGCGGACATATAGTTTATATAAGTTCCATTGTTCTGTTCCAGGGTGACTATCCTTCGGTCATACCATTGTATATAGTGACACGCTTGAAGGCTGCAATTTCTTAATTTGGAAGTGTTTATGAGAAAAACACTTGCGAAAATTCACTGCATAGAATAATACTCTGAAATGTGTATATTACTGAGAAAGATAGGTGCAGTCATGTCAACTAGTGCTGCCGTATAATACATACATGTTTAATGAGCATGGATCAATATACATAATGGACGTGGTCTATATTTCACACCCGTGTGGTCTGCCAGATAGGAGTGGTTTGATCAGTCTTCAGCATAACTTCATATTTTTATTCGAGTTGTATTTTTATCAACACATATAATATATTTCGTTCGAATTCCCTAATTTGCGACTTTGTTTGTTCATGTATTAGGTGAAAACTAATGATGAAGTACTTACTTTGTGGGATTTGCATTATGCCAACAGTGAGACCGGACACAAAATCACTGGGTAGGTCCTCTTTGATCTTATATCGTCGAAGAATTGTCAAAAATGGGAAGTTTTGTTTAACAACTCCTTTCCACCATGTTTTCTCACAAAGCCTGTGTGTTGTTCTCGATATCATTTCTCTAACCGTTGCCGGGTTAGTATCGTCGGAATGTTTGTACTTTGACTGAAAGTCTGAGATCATTGCTGGGAAACTGGGGGCACCGTCTCCCGAGGAATCTGGGATGTCCATTATCTCCATAACCTCTTCTCCAGGCTGGTCCACGCGTTCAGGTATTAGTGCATGAACAGAGAAACAGATACCGGTGTGTTAAATCTACAGCTGCGAGGTCTGCGGCAATATGACCTGGTACACCGTAGCTTATATAAATTCATCCGCGAGTCTTGCCTAATGGCCTTAAGATAGCTGCTTATTTCGGAAAATTAACGTTTATCGTCACCTCCCTCACTTCATAACTGTACGTATGTGTTGGGTTGCATCAAAATAAATCAACAAATTCTGCAATAGAAATCAATAAGAGTACATATGGTGTACTACCGCGATATCCATTCAACAGCTGTGCAACTACACTGACGAAATAACCGATTTGAACATTCAAATGTACTTACAAAGTTAACCGCTGAACTATATGAGAACACACACAATAGGCAAGCCTAAGCCTTTAGAAATATAACCTGTCAAAACCAAATGGCTTCAAATATAAGAAAGAATAAGACATTTATATCTGAGCGACCTCTAACATTAATTCAAGTAATTCGAACGATTCTTTAGTGGAACAAGCGTATCTCATCATCGGCCTTTGCCAGGAATGGCTCATGGAACTGCATCAATAGTTCTGAGATAACTTAATCCAAATATGTGAGAGTATCAATAAAATTGGACTCAAACGTAGACGTACCACACTATGGAAGCCGGATCCGGTTATCTCTTTCCCTCTTAGCGATGCAGCGACAAAGCGAAGAGACGTCACGAGAGGCGAGACAAAGTGAACTCCACAACATCGCTTCATCGCTTCATTACCTACCTTGCCCTCTCGGTTCATCGCTTCGCTCATTCGCTTCGCTCATTCGCTTCGCTCTCTGTCGCTTCGATACCTCGAGATTTCGAGATGGCCTTATTCGGCTTCCATGGTACATATCACGTATTTCATATTTCTGTTTGTAATGTTCAGGTGTCATCTGTCAATGTCATTCCAAAACGAGAGTGATATACAAAGACATTATTTCTATCATAATGCTTATAGACTATGAATAAAATAAACCTGCGTGCGAGCTCAAGCACTGTGAGTCATCAAATTTTCATCTAACCGACCCAGGAGCCAGGAGAAGCTAGACTAAGTGTACTCTGGGCGGGATGGGTAAACACTGCCCCGTCATAAATAGTTTCGTTATCCATGGACCTATGATCTGAAATTATTATTTACGTCAAAATTGTTTCTTCAGGGAGAGGAGAGAAGCACAAAATGAAAACATTCAGGCTAGTAGCATTTACAACGAATTTTAATGTTATGGGCTATTTATTTCGTCCAGATCCTGAGTTATTGTGAAGAATTTGGTACGACAGATGCATTTCCCCACGATCCGGGCAGATGGGACCAGCCTGATTATAAAATATTGAAAGTTCTGTCAATTATTCCACCAACTTTACGCTATATCAAGCAAACAAATCAATAAGGGATAACAACTACATGTATGTTTATTCGCTCTTCTGTAATTACTAACTGGGTGTTCTGTTAGCAGCTACAGCGGAACGTTTCCAGCTAATAAACAGATTCGTTCGGTTTCTAGTTCTCAACTTCTAGAGTGCCTCTCAAAGAAGAAACAGCTGGCCTGATAAATTACCGATATTCACTATTTGATGTTTACAGTTTATTAAATAATCTTTCTATAGCTATTTGCTTTTTGAACGTCGTACAGATAACAAATTTAAGTCAAAATTAAATTCACATTAATGATGATAGAATATCGGATTAGTACGGAAGCGTCTAGGGGTCATGACGAGAAATATTTTTTCGAAATGTCGAGATAGTAAGTAGAAATTTCGAGATACTAAGTCGAAATTTCGAGATAGTATGTTATGTCGAAATTTCGAGATACTAACTCGAAATTTCGAGTTATTAAGTCGAAATTTCGAGTTACTAAGTCGAAATTTCGAGATACTAACTCGAAATTTCGAGTTACTAAGTCGAAATTTCGAGTTGCTAAGTCGAAATTTCGAGATACTAAGTCGAAATTTCGAGTTAATAAGTCGAAATTTCGAGTTACTAAGTCGAAATTTCGAGATACTAAGTCGAAATTTCGAGTTACTAAGTCGAAATTTCGAGATACTAAGTCGAAATTTCGAGTTGCTAAGTCGAAATTTCGAGATACTAAGTCGAAATTTCGAGTTACTAAGTCGAAATTTCGAGATACTAAGTCGAAATTTCGAGATACTAAGTCGAAATTTCGAGATACTAAGTCGAAATTTCAGTTTAAAATATCTCCAAGAAATTTCGCCCAGTAGTAACTCGAAATTTACAAACTTAACTAACTGAGGCTAGAGCTTAAGTATCTCAAATTTCGACTTAATAACTCGAAATTTCATGACTTGAGTATCTCGAATTTCGACTTGTAACTCGAAATTTCGACTTATTAACTCGAAATTTCGACTTAGTATCTCGAAATTTCGACTTAGCAACTCGAAATTTCGACTTAGTAACTCGAAATTTCGAGTTAGTATCTCGAAATGTCGACTTAGTAACTCGAAATTTCGACTTAATATCTCGAAATTTCGACTTAGTATCTCGAAATTTCGACTTACTATCTCGACATTTCGAAAAAATATTTCTCGTCATGGCCCCTAGACGCTTCCGTAGATTAGTGTCAATATTTCTTTTTTTTCTTTTGTTGTGGTGATTCGTTCTCAGGGCCTCTCAAACCGAGAAAATGTATAGCTTGCCAGGAGAAACGTTTGTAAGCTTCGCTGGACAAAGTGTTTCACTATACACAGCTTATATTTAACGGCAGTCTCGACGGTCAAATATTCATCTACATCTCCGACATCAGCTCTTGGCAAAATACTTTTTACTTCACTTTTCATCTTTTGTAAGATAGCTTCTCCTGAAAAATTGTATATATTATATTATATTATATTATATTATATTATGTCTCTGTATTCTATATAAATTGATTATATGAGCTCTCTGAGGTCTATATTTTTCACCATTGTATTTAACAGCGCCTTTTGCTCTTTTTTTTTATGACATTGTGTAACTTATTCTGGGATAGAACAAGCCCCCTGGGGTTTTAATCCCGCCAAATGTATAGTCCAACTTTTTTATATCTGTTACCTTGCCTGGACCTCATTTGGTTAATAAATATTCAATTCAAAATTCAATTCAATATACATTTTCAATAAGGGAGAATTCAATTTCGGATGAATAATCTAATCCGTGGTATATTGACAAATTGTAGTTCTATAGAGTGCACTAGTTAGTGACGGACGTTTGCAGTATACACGAATGCAATCTGATTAAAACTCAGACTTAATAAACCGCTCCTCTTTCGGACATTTCGAGTTACTAAGTCGAAATTTCGAGATACTAACTCGAAATTTCGAGTTACTAAGTCGAAATTTCGAGTTGCTAAGTCGAAATGTCGAGATACTAAGTCGAAATTTCGAGTTAATAAGTCGAAATTTCGAGTTACTAAGTCGAAATTTCGAGATACTAAGTCGAAATTTCGAGTTACTAAGTCGAAATTTCGAGATACTAAGTCGAAATTTCGAGTTACTAAGTCGAAATTTCGAGATACTAAGTCGAAATTTCGAGATACTAAGTCGAAATTTCGAGTTACTAAGTCGACTTAATATGGCCCCTTGGCGCCTCCAGGAAGCGTCCATGGGCCATGCTAATGTGAGACCTTTTTTGAAATGTCGAGATAGTAAGTCGATAGCGGCGGTCTTGTTTCCCAAAGTCGTGAGTTAGCTCCTTACCCGTGTCAGTGACTTTTCACTGGATCGAAGTCTCAGTGTCGTGTGGAGAATTATGCTTATAAAATATTTCTCTGAGTTGTAGCGATATCCAACAGGTGACGACGTCTGGCGACTTAAAAGCAACCATATTACTCCAGGGGAAAGTGTCCATCGGCACCTCACATTCAGACCCGAAAATACGGTGGATTCTCGGCTTGTCCTGTGTCACGAAGCACGATCGACGTCACCAGTGTGAACCTGGAACATGACCATGTGACGTCATTATCTCTATGAGCGTCATTGCTTTGACCACATATGTACTGAGGCGGGCTACAAAAATCACATTGACAGATGAAATTTGGAGGTCTTCAATCGCTAGTAGTATACAGCAAGGATTACGAGGCTCATTGACCTGGCGTAAGAATCTGGCGTCGAGGTCAAGTGCATAATAGTACCGGCGAAAACCGGCAAAAGAGTGCGCCGTCTCAAAAAGGACGCCGTCTCATGTGGAGGTCATGTAGAGGTCACGTGATGGTCAAGTGCATGGGGCATGTATTCCTCCGCAGTGATGTGGTCTGGCGGTGATGCGGTCTGCCTCCGCGGACAGAAATTAGTCCCCAGACTTCAAATACGCTGCATGGACCGATTGGGTCGAGTGAGGTGTCAAAGTTAAGCGCTCCTCCAGGACCATATGGAATGCATGTACTGACTTGTATCTGGGTTTTTGCCATCATGCGGCGGTCACGTGATTAGGAATGCATGTACTGACTTGTATGCCGTCCATTCATTTGAGTCGGGGACTTGGGGTCCCTACGGAAGGATTTTGCAAGTCATGGGTGGGTGTATGTAAAATGAGGATTTGTCTCGAAAATATAAAAAGCGGAACACGGACTTTACCCTTACAATAGAGGAAAACCCCTATCAACCCTATCCCAAAGGGCTAATATCGGTCCTCGGGCTTATCGGGTTCTGCCTGGAGTGGGTGTATGTAAATTGAGGATTTGTCCCAAAAATATAAAAAGCGGAACACGAATTTTAC